>PVJD01003269.1:0-168718 GCA_004026545.1 Mormoops blainvillei | reverse complement strand
TTATGCCCCTAGGTTTTTATACCACTTCTAAGGGCAGGTTACAGCATGGAGTATTCATTCTGAATGATTAGTGCCCAGAAGAGCCCCATTTTTTCTCAGAGTTCTTCAGTGGTTCTTATTGGTTTGTATATTATCCTAAAGTAATTTTCTAAAACTTTCTTTCACAAACTTTCACCTGTTATTTAAATATTTCCATCATAATTTTAAATAGGTGTAAGGGCTATAACCTCTGGAGTATTGTAAATATAAGAATTTTAAGAAAGTTTAGTCATTCTTTTTAATACACCAAGAAAATAAAAATATCCCGATGACTTGATACTCAACATTTAAAATAAAATATGAAAAACATATTCAGTAGCTGACAAAATTGATACTATTTATTTTTCTCTTTTAACTCATTTGTCCATTTCATTTTTACCAGAGAATGTAATCTTAAGTCAAATATTTTATGAATAGTTTTAATGATCATATTATCATAGTTCTATGGAAAAAATATATATAAATTAAAATAATTTTAAAAAATAGCCTGTAGCCCTGACTGGTGCGGCTCAGTGGGTTGGGCATCATCCCACAAACCAAAAGGTCACTGGTTCAATTCCCAGCCAGGGCACATGCCTGCGTTGTAGACCAGGTCTCCAGTTGAGGGGCAAGTGAGGGGAAACCAATCAATGTTTCTCTGGTATATTGATGTTCCTCTCCCTCTCTTTCTTCCTCCCTTCTGCTCTTTGAAATAAATTAATAAATAAATAAATAAATAAATAAATAAATAAATAAAATAGCCTGTGACGATACAGTTCTATGACTTAATTTCTCTCTTCTGTAGTGAGTTATCATGATTATTAATAGACTATTTTAACCAAAAAAATGTAAATAGATTTTAAATTTTTGTAATAAAAATAACAAAAATAAAATTTTATTTTTAATTCATTCTTTAATGAGACGATAAATACTCCCTCCTGATTTAAATTATGTACCCAAGGTGAATATTGTTTTTGACCAGAATGAGAAAGATTTTAACACCAATATATTCTTAATTTTAAAAAAATTAATCACTGATAAGCTTTCTTCACATAAAGAACTAGGTGGGATTAGAAGGAGTTTTATAATAACAATATAACATGACCCTTTGAACACCTTTTGTATTATATTTCAAAAATCCCAGTAATCCTCTATCAAAAATTATGTTTAATGTTCTACTAGCTGACAGCTCAACTGGATTATCTCAGTTTTGTTGGAAGGAAATAATTAGAAAGCACTGTTCTTGCAGAAAGGCTTATTTTTTAGTCATTAGTGAAATTTACCTTCTCAACATCAACATCAATATTTAAGTTATCTCTGTATTTGGCATCTTATAGGATTTTATATGCCAGAGATGCTGTGCCATTGCTATGTGAAGCCTAGTTTTGGGTCCTAGGAGAAGACACAGCATAATAAGAGGTACAGTAAATAAAACTCAGGATAACCAAGTACATTCTCAGATGTATTCATTTTAGAAATGATGCATTTGGGAACTGAGAATTTGAAAACCAGTTCTCTTAGAACTATTTGATCACCCACACTTCTTTGAAAAGTCTTTATGTGCCCCAGAAATACATATACCTTTTATTTAAAAGTCCAATAACATTAGATAGTATCTAAAAATCAAGATTTTAAAACCTAGACTCAGAGACTGTGATTCCATAGACTATAAGGGACCAGAAATCTGCTTCTTCTTCTAGAAAGAAAGAAAGAAGGAAAGGAAGGGAAGGGAAGGGAAGGGAAAGGAAAAACCACTAGATGTTTCTGCTGCCGGTTGTCCATATACTGCTTCTCTAAAACCACTGGTGCACAGGAATACTTAAATAATAACACTGGGTAACACTATTGATTGCTTTGCCTCAAAAACGTATGTTACATGTTACAAATGTTTATTCATTGAACCCTTTTAACTCTATGTTGTAGATATTACTATTATTTTCATATCATAGTTGGATAAATTGAGCCAATGAGAAATTAAATCTCTTGTGTAAGATACTCAGCATAGAGAAATGGGAAAGGACATGAGAAAACATGAAGATGGAGAAGAGTCAAGGTGTGGACATCTGGATGCCATAGAATGCCATAGGATGCCAGGCTCAGAAATATGGATGCTGTTGGGAAGTCTTCAGAAATCTACAGGAAAATTTTATACCGGATGAGGTAGGGAAGTGGTTGAATTGAATTAAGGTTTTTTAAACTCCAATGTGCCTACAGGTCATATGGAGATCTTGTAAAAATGCAGATTACAACTCAGTCCTGAAGTGGGACTAACATTCTGCATTTCTAGCAAGTTCTCAATGAATGCCAATTTTGCTGCTCTATGGACCACAGTTTCAGTGGTAAGGGATCAGGACTGTGAGGTTCAACACGGCAGCCACGAACCACATGTTAGTTTTTAAACTTAAGTTTGAAATAGTTAAAATTAAATAAAATTGAAACTTCAGTTTCTCAAGTAAATTAGCCACATTTCCAGAGTAAAAAAAAAAAAAAGCCACAGTAAAAAAAATAAAATATAAACATCATTGCAGAAAGTAATGTTGGACAGTGTTAAGTAAGAAGAATATTGGAACAGCTCAGGAGAAAACAGTAAAGCTTTAATTAAAGACAAAAGCAACTGGAGCTATAGGAAGTAAACAGACCTCAAGCCTGACCAGATGCTGGAGACAAGGAGATAAGACAGGCCTATAAGAAACAGCTACATTAACAAGTGTAAAAAGACCATTAACAAGTGTAAAAAGACATTTAACAAGTCTTTTGAGGGCTTACTCTTTACTGGGAAGTGTGCTAAGGACTCAGGTTATAATAAGGGTCATTCACTAGTTCCCAATCAGTGACACTAGTCAAGGGAAGAACGCCCATAACCACACGGCCATGAGAAAAGAGGAAGTACAGCCTGCCATTTGCAACAACGTGGGTGGACCGTGAGACTATCATGCTAAGTGATGTAAGTCAGACAGAGAAGTTAAGAACCATGTAATTTCATTGATACGTGGGATATAAAACTGAAAGCAACAAATGAACAAACAAGAAAAATGAAATAAAACTTATAGACACCGCCAACAGTATGGCAATTACCAGAGGAAAGGAGGGTAGGAAGGTAGTAAAGGGTAAAGGGGACCAAACTTATGGTGAGGAAAGATGATTTGACTTTGGGTGGCAGGTATACAGTGCACTGTACAGATCATGTATCCTAGAAATGTACAGTTAAAACCTATATAATCTTGTTAACCAATGTCCCCCAATAAATTTAACTTATTTTTTTTAAATCACTAAAGGATTCACAAATGGCCAAGAGGCGTATTTTGGTCCTTTCTAGGGAAATAAAAAGAAAATGTAAAGCAGTTTTTATTGTTTTCATTTTGATAGTGCCAGGTTTCTTAGAGTGAGTAGTGGTAATTAGGTATGAAAGGTTTGAATAAAGCACAATCTGTCTTATACATGGGCAAGAGGTCATATTGTTACGGAAAAATGAAACGACCAGACACTGAGGGGTTAGGAGCACGATCTTTATTTACGTGCAGGGGCCCAGAGGAGACAAACTCCAAATTCTGAGCCCAGAACAATAGCCCCTCATTCCTTTTATGCTGGGCTAAGTGGGAGAGGGTATTGGGAGGCGTAGTATAGATTTGGCGTGAAAAGGGCTTACAGAGGTGGGAGAGAAGTATTTACATTATAAGTCAGGGCAATTAGCGTTTCATCTTTGGTATCAGCCTTGATTTTCTCTACAATATCATAAAACAACTACCTGGAAATAAAAATCTCTAATAGAAATACAGGAAAATACTACAAAACCAGAGAGTAAGTGTTCACTATACTTAAATGTAGGGAAAACGGGAAAGTCACATGGAGTATAAACCATTTATATCGAGTCTCATCCAGTGTACTTTCTAGTTTTATAAAAACGTAGCAGCACATGGAGGTGACCATGAGAATCACCTGGTCGGAAAAGTAGTCTGAAGTCATGTTTTGAAGGACCTTGCATAGGTACTTTCCACACATGAAATTCTGGAGGATAGGGTGGAGATTGGGAGATGTTAAACAAAGAAGCAAATGAAATAAAGCAGTTTGTCTTTGGACATATTAACCTCTACAGCAGTGTGAAGAATTGGCTTTGGAGGGGAAACTCAAGTGGAGATCGCATGTTAAAAGGTTCATGAAATTGTTTAGACTAGAGCTGATAAGAGCAAAGTTGAGCAGAGGCTACAGGGATGGACAGGATTCAGCACCTGGGATATATAGTGTAGATGTTTTGGGTAGGCAGAAGAGTCGAGAATGACTACATATTCTTTTATAAACCTGAACAAATTGGGATGGGGGGGGATGACACTAACCAAGATAAGAGAAGCCAAAGAAAAAAATAAATTCCTCAAGGCCAGGGTACCATATGCCAAATCAAACCGCATGTATAAAGTAAACTAACGCCAATGTAAGAAATTCTATATATTTTTTTTATTTTTTACTAACACTTAGACAATTGATTATTCCGCATAAAAGTTATGGTCATATGCCTGACTTGCTGACAGCTCAAGCTTCCGTAGTTTTCGTTTTCAAAGAAGTTAAGCTGCAAATGAAGTGAACCATTCTCTAGCTCACTTTCCACACAGCATAAATCACAAAGGGCACAGGTTGTCAGTGGAGATCAGGGAAAATATGGATATAAAGAAGCTCCTCCTCTTCCTTCTTCCTCCTCTGCTTCTGCCTGCCGAAGGCATGAAGATGGGTCAGACGTTCACAACTGCTTCTGCCGAGGCCGTATTTACTGGGCCGAGCACGCGGATGCTGTGCTCCTCCAACACAAGCAGAATGGCAGCATTTAAATGAACTGACACATCAGATCTCCTTGGCTGTTCTTTAAAAGTAGTACATTAATCAGGGGATAAACAAGGTATTGTCACCCTGACAAAACGTTAGACGCCTGCATCAGAGAATTCTGCTGAAATGACTCCTCCTGAATACAAACGAGGGCCTGACATTTTCCACAAAGGACAATATATTTCAGAAATCTTTGGTTGTTTCTTTTTTAATCTTTCTAAAGAAGAACACATTCTTAGTTAGTGACTTGAGTCTGTAAAATATTTTAGTATCTGAGACCCCCTTGAAATAGGTGTGTTAAGTACAATCTGATGGCACTTTTACCCACAGAGCCGACTTCCATGTTGGCGAAAATTTTAGAGCTTTTTAAAAATACATTCTCTTCCTCCAATTTTATTGCTGTTTTACTTTGGGAGTTCTTTGTTTCCTGCCTAAGTTATAGTTTGCTAAATAGTTTCCTTGATTCCAATTCTTTCTTTCCCTCATTTTTTTTTCTGCACAGCATGCTTAGATTTAATTTTGTATTTTACTTTACCATCCAAAAATCTTAAAGAACTTTACCTTTCTCTAGCGTACACCCTCACATTTTTGCTTGACCTCAGCCTTCTCTAAAACCTATTACTAAGCTCATTCCCAAGCTTTGTCATCCACTGACATCTACTCATGTCCTCCCCTCCAGCTAATGGAATACTTTGTGCCTTCCCGTGTCTATATTTTGAATTCTTACCTTTTTAAAAATTCAGTTCACTCACTATCTCTTCCATGATTTCATTTCTGTTTTTCTCCTGAAATCACATCTACCTGTCAATATCATTTATTAAGTATGTGTTATATCTCAAATATGTTATTTTTGCAAAAGAAAGGTAGTTCTTGATTGAAACATTTTCTTAGTAAATGTAGTCCATATTGCCATATGGGAGAGTAAAGGTGGATTGTTTTTAACAGCAGAGTTGGCAGTTAGGCAGGGGAAAAGAAGGGTTTAACAGGTTAGGTGAAGTACATGTTTGACCTGAAAGACAAGGAGGACTCTGAAATGCGCTCCCTGCGGGCTTGTAGTATACAAGGAATCCTGACAACTCACTTTAAGTGCTTCCACAGCTGTGTCATCTGTGAGTCTCTCCTTCTTTCTCTGTCCTCCAATTTTTCTCTTTCTGCTAGTGGAGGCAGCTCCTCTAACATGGATACTTCCAGTTATATTTTGCTGCCCTAGAGGTAAAGTTAATGCAAATTAAAACCACAGTGAGATATCACCTCACACATGTCAGGATGGCTATCATAAAAAATCAACAAACAAGAGAAGGCAAGACATGGAGAAAAGGGAACCCTCATGCACTGGTGGTGGGAATGCAGACTGGTGTAGCCACTGTGGAAAGCAGTATGGAAGATTCTCAAAAAAGTTAAAAATGGAACTGCCTCATGACCCAGAAATTCCACTTCAGGGTATGTATTTGAAGAAAGCCAAGACACTAATTCAGAAGAATGGATGTACCTCTATGTTCACTGCAGCGTTGTTTACAGGACCTAAGCCATGGAAGCAGCCCAAGTGCCCATCAATAGACAAATGGATAGAAAAGCAGGGGTACATACTCACAACAGAATATTGCTCAGCCATAAAAAAGAATAAAATGTTAGCATTTTTGACAGCATGGACTGACCTAGGTGTTATGCTAAGTGAAATAAGCTGGTCAGAGAAAGACAAATACCACATATATGTGGCATCTGAAGAATAATATAAATAAACAAACAAAACAGAAACAGATTCATAAATACAGAGAACAGACTGATGGTTGCCAGAGGGGTGAGTGGCTGGAAGACCGAGTGAAAAAGGTGAAGGGATTGAGAAGTGCAGATTGGTAGTTACAAAATAGTCATAGGTTTGTAAAGTAAAGCATAGGAAATAATAGTCAATAATATTGTAATAACTATGTATGGTGCCAGGTGTGTACCAGAAATATCACAGGGAATGCTCTGTTATATGAATGTCTAACCACTACACTGTTCACCAGAAACTAATACAAAATTATATTGACTATAAACTATAATTGAAAAAATTAAAAATTTTATATATATATATATATATAGTCCAGCACAAGTAATGCTTCCTTTTTATTACAAAATATTTTATTACAAAATCATAAGCATGTAATTCTGTAACATAACAATATCACACTCAAGCACACATATGACATTTTAGGTGAAATGTTCAAAGTAAAACTATAAATTTTTACACCCATATTATTAGCTTACCAACTACACTCCAGCAGGCCTTGCTTCTGCCGGACCCTGGTATGTGTGTGTTTATACACACACACACATACACTCAATTGAATTTCTATTCATCAAAACCAAGGAGAGGAAAGACAAGTTACCAGGTGGGAGGTTTTTGCACAACATACAGTGAACAAAAGACTAATATTCAAAGTATATATTGAACTCTTTTAAATCTGTAAGCAAAACACAAAAAACCTAAAGTAAAAATGGACAAAATGTTTGAACAAGCATATTGGAAAAAAATGAAACTCTAAATAGTTAATAAACATAAGAAAAGGTGATCCATTCCATGGATGACCACAGCAGTGTTAAACTGCACAACATAATAACATTCTGTACCTAGGATATTGGCAAAATTGAAAAAACAGGTAATAAGCAGTGAGCACGTGGAACAAGAAATGTCATGCACTGTGGGGAGAAGGTCTAAGTTATTAAGCTTCTAGTAAAGAAATATACTTTATATGACTGAATTCCTATATATTCAAAAGAGAAAGTAATGTACATGTCCATTTAAGAGTCACACAAGAATTTCATAGCAACATCAATCCTAAATTCACAAAGAAGAGAAAAAGAAACACTGGAAACAACTCGAATTTCCATGAAGAGTAAAATAATATGAGTGAATCATGGTAAAACTAAAGAAAAAACTAGGTGAATTTTTGCTACAAATGTCAAGGGAGCTGGTATAGGAGGGAGGGATGACAGCAATGACACACAGAAGAGGATGGCTTCTAAGGCCTGAGAACGTTAAATTTCTTAATTTGAGTGGTAGTTACATAGCAATTGCTTTATAGTTATTATTTTACTTCACATCTATGTCATATATGGTTTGTACACTCTTCTGATATGTGGGATATTTCACAATTGGGAAGAATATCATTTAGTCACTTTTAAACCCAAGAACTATCAATTTAGAATAAAAATGTTTGTTAAGTTTAATAATCAAAGATTTTTGTCTGACTTTAAAGTTTAGTATTCCCTTCTCCAGCTCTGTGACCCTTTGATATCAGAATCCAACTAACTTAGTATGGAAAAAAGGAATCTACTTACCATCTCTCTGATCCAGGTTCACACATCTCCTTCCACTCCCTCCTACCAGCTGCCTGCCCCTCGTTAATGATTCCTCCCAGTTGGAGATGATGGAACTAAAAATGAAGAGGGAAAAGAAAGATCTTACTTAACAGGAATGGTCACTCTTAGGCTTTTATGTTCTTTGGGCTTGGAGCATGCTTCAAGTTGACCGTTTCCTTCTTGAGGTCAGTTCTCGCGAGGTTCCCCGGGAGGACCGCCTGCCTACAGCTGCCTTAATGAGGCAGTGCCTTTCCACTGGATGGACATTTGAAAACATAAACACAGGAAAGATGAGAGAAGCGAACAAAACATTCAGCTTCTGCATCTGTGGGTACACACCCATCCTCTTTGTACTGAGGGTGCACTCTCCGTAGTAAGAAGCTATCTTGACTGAGGTTCCCTGTAATAATCCAGGCTGGGTCCTGCTCACCCAGGTGGCCACATCTGGGCCACAGGAAAGAGACTCCTCCCCAGCATTGCCCCCAGGGCAGGCGGCAAGCTTTAAACTTCTCTGGGATGGGCCAAACTCTAGCGCAAACGCATCTGGGACCAAATTCAAGCTCTCAGTTCAAATTCAGCCTCAAAAACAGCTAAAGGAGAAAGGAAAGAGATTCTATAAATAGCACTATCTCTCTGAAGCTCTTACAGTTTTTTTTTCAAGTTCTAAGATTTTTTTTGTTATTGTTGTTCAAATACAGTTGTCTCCATTTTCCTGCCTCCACTTTCCCCTGCCCCCCCACCCCCCACCCTCAATCCTACACCCCTTTGGCGTTGTCCTTATGTCCTTTATACATGTTCCTTGATGACCCTTCCCCTTCTTTCCCCCCCATTATCGCCTTCCCCATCCCCTCTTGTTACTGTCAGTCTCTTCTTTATTTCAATGCATCTGGTTATATTTTGCTCACTTGTTTTTTATTGTTGTTGTTGATTAGGTTCCATTTAAAAGTGTGATCATATGGTATTTGTCTTTTAACACTGGGCTTATTTCACTTAGCATAATGCTCCCCAGTTCCATCCATGTTGTTACAAAGTGTAGGAGCTCCTTCTTTCTTTCTGCTGCATAGTATTCCATTGTGTAAATGTACCAGTTTTTTTAACAAAAAGTTGTGTCCTGGTATCTTCATGCATAATACTTTTGTGCCTATTAGATGGGTGCTTTGCTAAAACTTTTTTTATCATCATTGTTATTGTTCACTTTATCTTTGGGTATGGAAGAGCTCTTTCCCCCTTATAATATTTCTCTATCTGTTGAGACCTTAGCAGAAAACGAGTCTCATTCTAACAACTTGTCACAACACTTTCACCCAATCTACTTCACACCTCCACATATTGGACCCTTAGTTTCTGAGGCACCTTTCCACCCCTTTCCAGAGTTCTACATGTTGTTTTATTCTTGGTTTTTCCTTTCTGCGTGCCTTAGCAAAGCAAAATAGAAGAAAACTAAAGCAGTAACCATTCATCCTTCTGTTTTCTGTGTGTTTATGGGACTACATTTTCATATGTTTACCATATATCGTAGGAATTCAAAAGACTTAACTTTATAAATGGTTTAATCAGAAGATCGAGAACTAGTTCTTATCCTGCCCTATGTACCTGTTAAAGACTTTGTTCAAGGCTATATTATACATGAATTAAATAACAAATGAAACAAAAAACATACCTCTACACAGTTAATTTAAGAAGAAAACATGCTTCCTGTATTATAAAGTGTGTACTATTGAAATAGTATACCCCACCAAATATTTATGTGACAGCTAAGTAATTATGTATGCAACAAAAGATAAACCTCAATAAATATTTTTCTTATCCAGGTTTTATAATTGCCAGTGAATGTGTGTGTATTTCATGAGTTCCTAGTATTATCAGAAATTTCCAATTATCATGAAGCTTCAGCAAGTACATCTTATTGGAACAGTTTCTCTCAGCATTCAGTTCTGCCTGAGGAAAAAATTCAAACATCTATGGCTTTCTTTGCTTCTGTTTGATTTTATATTCTTTTATCTTGACAATTGTATAAATTTTGTTATAATTATTGTGTGCATAAGAGTATAATAACGGCTCATTTATTTTACCAGTTATACATTAAATTACTTCCCAAATGAGCATGGTAGAAAAGAAAAAAAATTTTTTTTAAAAACCTCAGTTTATTATTCCTTACCTTGAAAAGAATAAAAATTTGTCACAAGAGACGAAAATACCATTTTTGCTTGAAAACAACCAACTGCACTTTTAGATAAGCTCATGACATATTTCAACACGGGAAATGGTTGTTTTTTAGTGTGTGGGTGTTTTCATGTACTAAATTGAATGTAAATCTAAAATAATTTTTGGAAAGTATAAAAAATACAGAGACACTCTAAGGATATGCATAGATTATACACAAACAAATACCATGCAATTTTTTTCACAAGGAACTCCCCTCCTCATCTTTTTTAACTTAACTCCTTTTTTTACTTAATAAAAAAGTGAAGTTTTCATTTATTTCCTTGATTTTTGCCAAAGTGCTATCAGAAGACTTTCGGTAAGATTCAGTTTGAGGTTAATATAAAACAGTGACTCATTCATGACCTTTAATATATAATGGGTTAAAATCCATAAATTTTTAATTATCCGGATAAAGAAGATGAATACACTAGATCTTAAATGTTCTCACCACAAAAAAAGAAAAGGTAGTTATGTGACATTATGGAGTTGTTAGCTAACACTGTGGTGATAATTATTCTGCAATATGCAAATGTATCAAATTAACACATATACTTTAAATTTACACAATGTTACATACTAATTGTATCCCAATAGAGTTTGGGGAATGAATAAAACAAAAACCAAATGAAAACCTTATGTAGCAACAATGGGGTTAACTCTGTTTCAAAGTAGATAATTTTTAAGGCATTTATGACGATCTCATCACCTCTGCCAGAAACTGCTTCAGGCCTGGCTTTGCTGCCCAATATTTACTAGTGAGGCATGAAACCCGCTGAGGGGTCTGGAAAAAATGTTACCTTGTTCTTAAGAGAGACATATAAGAAAAGATCGCCTCTCATCCTTTTCTTGTTTGATATGTAGAATGAAACCATCTTCCTACCAGTCTAATGATGAAGACACTAGCAAGGATGATGAATGGGAGAAGGGGAAGAAGAAAATATGAGTCTGTGGTATCTTTCTTGAATAGCTAAATTAACCAACGCTGGGATCCAGCCTATCTTCTACTGTTATGTGAGACAGTAATTTTTCATATTGTTTTATCTGAAAGCATACTAACCAATATATGAAGAAATGTGAGGAATTATTAAACAAACCAGAAAAAAGAAATGTGAACACCGAAGCTGTTTCAGGAGGATGGCTGTAGTGGATGATATCGTTGCTAATGAAGTCACAAGGAGGTGGATTTCAGCTTAATATAAAATGTACTGTCAGAGCGATCTGTATAGGCATATCTGCCCTGAAGTGGCAAATGCCTTCTCACCAGAGATTGGCCAACGGCTTCTTCGTTATGCTGCAAATTAGAGAAATTAGACTGTATAAACCTAGGACATTTCCAATACTGGGATTTGTTTCTATGAAAACTGGAAGAAAGATTTCTCAAGAAGATGCACAATTTAATATTAAGGCTTACTATAACACAATCTTCTTTTCATGTCTGTTGTAGGGGGAGCTGCCCTTGTATTTTCACTTATCTAAACGAAGCATTTGCTGAGTTTGCAAATTGTGATCATAATTGTGAGAATAAAAATACTATGTGATTGCTATACCAAAGAGCTTAATTCCAAATTGACCATGTTTTTAATTAAAAACAAAAAACAAAAAAACCTGGCATGTAATTGTCAAAATTCACAACACAGCTAATAAAGGGTTTGGCACTAGAAGTAATAAAATCAATATGAGCTAAAATAGTTGACCTTGATTATGACTTTAAGAGTGAGTAGAAACTTACCAAGTGCTGATCTTCACAACATATGAATAAATGTTATGCAATAGTGTCTTTAAAAATAAAATCCACTTATAGGTGATATCATATGGTATTTGTCATTCACCACCTGGCTTATTTAACTTAGCACGATTCTCTCCAGTTCCATCCATGCTGACATGAGAGGTAGGAGCTCCTTCTTTCTTTCTGTTGCATAGTATTCCATTGTGTAAATGTACCAGTTTTTTGATCCGCTCATTTATTGATGGACACTTAGGCTGTTTCCAGCACTTGGCTATTGTGAATAGTGCTGGTATGAACATTGGGGTGCATTGGAAATAGAGAACAAACTGACCTCGACCAGAGGGGAGAGGGGAAGGGGATAACGGGAGAAAGAGGGGGAGGGGCAAGCCAAGGAACATGAATAGAGGGCTCGGGCATGGCCAATGGGAGGGGAGGGTTGACTGTGGGAGTGGGGAGGGGTGGGGCTGGGGTGAGTAAGAGGGAAAAATGTGGGACAACTATAACTGAACAACAATATAAAAAGAGAAAAAATAGAATCCAATGGATACAATGTCATTTTGAGTTAGTACTATGCAATTGTCAATAACAGATCCTACTACATGGAGATATTAAATGAAATACTAGAATAAGCAAGGATTAAGATAAAAATTTAATTTTGTCTCTGTTATTTTAGGAAAAAAATACATTTTTAAGAGCCCATCTAGGACTATCATTACCATACAATGAAACTAAGAACTGTAAAAGTTATTCCAAAAGAAATGTGTTCCCTGCTGGTACTATTTGGGGGAAATAAAATATCCAGCAATGTTCTTCTTCCTCACTATTTCTACCATTTCATTTGTGCTTTATAAAGAATATTTTGATTGTTTAATATAATTATTTTATAATGTGACATTTCTCTATCTGACCTTACCATTTTTACACAGGACCTAAAGAAGTGGATAGTAAAAAAGCTTTTACAAACAACAACAGTAACAATAGTACATTTTAGAATTGTTAGAGATTGTATCAAAATTAACTAGGTGAGTACGGACGGTACAGGTATTCAATAAATTAAATCGGCAATGAGAGAACTACATGAAAACTTCAGCAGGGGTTATTTATCTAGCTTCAAATCTAATAATGCCCAATAAATTAAAAAAAGAGGTATGCATTTTATGCTGATATAAGCTCTTTGATTTTCCTGGTGCTAGGTACGTCAGCCCACTTTCCATGTGGAGTCTTTAAAGAGGAGTCGGCGGAGAGAGCACAGCCTGAAAAGGCTGTAAGAGAAGAGGCAGGGCCAGCCCTAATCACGGACGGTTACTAACAATTCCATAAATCAGCTGATCCAACATGACCCTGTGCTGTTTTCAGCAGAAGTAGCACTCTGGCCCGCATTTTAAAAATTTCCTCTCTTAAAAATAGTGAGGGAGAGATGAGTTCCGCTAAGAGTTCATCATCCACCCCCCACTCCCCAAAGGCTTTGGTGAGAGAAAGCATTTGCAAAATACGTTCTTAGTGCACTGTGCTCCTTTTGCCTTCCGTGCAGTAAAATTCATCTCTAATGATTCTATTAACATAAAATCACTTCCCGTGAGAATGGACCTCCTGTCGAAAAACCGAAAACCTGTTATTCCTCCAGTACTTCTGCTAACTGGCCTGTTTCAAGTCCACTGCTTCAAGCACAGGGCAAGAAATATAATACAATTGTGTTTTCTTTGAAGCTCAGGCATGTATAGTTTATTTGTAATAAGGAAATAAAAAGGTTACCTACTCTTCTCTTGAGGGGAAGCTTTACTGAGCAAGTAAAGCTCATTTGCTGCTTGATAAATTTGGCTTGCCCTTTAAACTGCCAAGAAAATTATAAACTCACTAAAACTTTCCCCTGTCATTTTGATATCTTTCTGAAATTACACTATGATATTTGATGATATTTCTGTTACAAAAATAGGTGTCCGATTGGACACATGATTGTGAATTTTCCATTTATTATTTTTTAATCTCTAAAAATTGGCAACTGTCCTGGTGAGCACATACAAATCTATACAACATCTTCAAACAGCTACACACTGCACAGTTGCATAGACTCTCATATATAATATCTTAACCATCTCTCTATGAATAGAAGCTCTGATGGTTTTTACTAGCTTCTGTTACTGTATTCAATAGCCTTGTGTACATATGTTTGGGCTATTGCTGTGAATAAAACTCTAAGAAAAAACTTCCTTTTTATTTCAGCTTTATTAAAGTATAACTGACAAATAAAATTACATCTACATAATGTGGACAGTGTGATGATTTTATACATGTATACACTGTGAAATGATTATTACAATCAAGTTAATTAACACATCTGGTATGTCACATTCTTAACTTTTTTAAAGAACACTTAAGATCTACTCTCTTAGCAAATTCCAAGCACATGATACAGTGGTGTCAGCTGTGTCGTCATTTGTACATTACATCTCCAGGACGCATTCATAACTTAAAGTGTGTACGTTTGAGCAGCACCTCCCTACTTCTGCCACCCTCCATCCCTTGGGCAACCACCATTTTACTCTCTGATTTTATGAGTTGGATATTTTTAGATTCCACCTACAAGTAAAAGCATGCAGCATTTCTCTTAGCATAGCATCCTCAAGGTTCACTCACATTTTCACAAATGAACTTCCTTCTTTTGCATGGCTGAATAATATTGCATTATAGATAGAAAGATACATACATACACACCACATTTTCTTTAACATTCTTCTGTTGATGGGCACTTAGGTTTTCTCCATCTCATGGCTATTACATGTAAGGCTACAGTGAATGAGTAGAGAAGTACAGGTGTCTTCCCTGGGGTACTGGTTTAGTTTCCCGTGGATATAAACCCAGAATTGGAATTGTTAGATATAAGTAGTTCTATTTTCACTTTTTTTGAGGAACTTCCGTACTGTTTTCCCATAACAGCTGTATCGATTTTCATTCTCACCAATAGTTTACAAGGGTTCCCTTCTTCCACAACCTTACCAATAGTTACTATTTTGTTTTTTTATAGTAGCCATCCTAAAAAGTATGGTTTTGATTTGCATTTCCCTCATAATTAGGAATGTTGAACTCTTTTCATATATTTGTCAGCCATTTGTATTCTTTTTTGAAAAAAAAGGTCTATCCAGGTCTTTTTTTCTATTTTTTAAGTATTTAAAACTCTTAGCACTATGCCTAAGATATGTGTTTATTACCTGAAAAAGTCTGTCAAATGAAAACAACTGCATGAACTAAAATACTACATAAAAGAGATGCTCACAGTTCTGAATACAGATATTTAAATAATTTTGGGGGGCCTAGTTCCAGTTTTTACATGTATTTTAATGACCTCTGAGCTCTTTCTTAGTGTTTTCATTATGTCTGCTATTCAAATGTGGTAGCCTGTGATTAGATGGCATAATGGAAGCAGATTAAAATGGCATTGAAGTCTGTACTACATTTTGCTTAGTGAGAGGATTCAACAAATATTAAATATACAGGCAGTAACATGTCTATCTCACTTCTGTGATTCTCCTTCCAATAGAACATTTTAATTTTACCTGTTTTATCTACTGGGCTAGTCAATTTAATTTTGAATCCTGATTTTTAACTGCAAAAGTAACTATAATATTTCTAGAAGTTTAGAGGAAACCTCTGTGAGAAAGTAAGAATCTATTACTAATTTTTTTTCAGTTAAAAAACTTTTTTTTATAGAGGTAAAACTGTTATATAACATACTTAAGTTTCAGGTGTATAATATAACCTTATAATTCAATATTTGTATGTACAACATCACCATCAGTCTAGTTACCATCCAATACCATACAATTGACTCCCTTCACCCATTTTTCCTACATCCCCAGTTCTCGTCTCCACTGGTAATCACCAATCAGTCCTCTGTATCTATGAGATTTAAAAATGGGCAGTGGATCTGAATAGACATTTCTCCAAAGAAGACATGCAGATGGCCAACAGGCAAATGAAAAGATTTTCAATATTCTTAATTATTAGAAAAACGAAATTTAAAACTGCTGTGAGATATCACCTCACACCCATTAGAATAGCCATCACCAAAAAGACAAGAAATACACTGCAGAGACTGTGCAAAAGAGAACACTTGTACAATGTTGGTGAGACTATAAATTTGTACAGCCACTACGGAAAAGAATATGAGGATCCCTCAAAAAATTAAGAATAGAAGTACCATATCGCCCAGCCATTCCATTCTGGATATTTATCCAAAGAATGCACACACACAAAAAACCCCACTAATTTAAATCAGTGTATGCACCCATGCTCCCTGCAGCATTATTTATAATAGCAAAGATATAGAAACAGCCTAAAGGCCCATCATTGGATGAATGGATAAAGAAAATGTGACGTGTGCGTGCGTGTGTGTGTGTGTGTGTGTATAAACATAGTTACATGTATACACACAATGGACTACTCTGCAACCATAAGAATTATAAAATCTTGCCATTTGCAACATGCGTGGAATCTGGGAGTATTATGTTAAATGAAATAAGTCAGATAGAGAAAGAGACATACCATATAATTTCACTTATATGTGGAATCTGTAAAACAGAATGAACAAACAAAACAGAATCTTCCAAGATTGAACCAAGAAGAAATGGAAAATCTGATTAGATCAATTGTCCAGGCAGGTTTCCCAGTGAGTCTCCTCTTTCTTACTCTAGCTCTTAACCCAAAACCTCATGACATCTCCTTACTCCAAACCACATGGCACCTCCTTACCCACCAGACCGCATGGCTGAATCCTCCTACTTCAAGGATCCTTCCTCAAGGCTGTCTTCCTCATAACTAATGGGGTGGCCTTTCTATACCCTTTCAAACTGCATGGCTGCTCCTCATGGCTGCCCACCCTTATTTTAAATGCTGACCGGGAGCTTCCTACACGACCTCATATCCAGCACTTCCTACAATGTGCTCCTTTTGCCAGTGCCCCCATATCTTTTACCTTCTTTTGGTGGCCATCCTTAGTAGGGGCAAGAGTCTTTCATGGCACACGAATATCTGGGGAGGGCCACCTCCCCTGGCTATGTCATGAGTCACTGAATGCCCTGAAAGTCGGGGACGCCTTTTCCCGTGGGAGACAGCACAGCTATCAACTAGCTATCAACTTGCCATAGTTATGCAAAGTATCTTAAGTGCAGTATCATTCGCATGTATCCCCCAACCATGGGTTGTGGGGAATATTTTCAGGGACCCCTGCTTTGTACCATTTCAGTATCATGTTAACTAAATATTTGAATTACTAATTGAAAGTTTCATTTACCAGTTTTTGTATCATATAGAACTTTTCTAACTTGACTGTGTTACACCTTGATGTTGGTATGGTAGAAAAATGATAGTTTATTGTGAAAAAAAATCTTTATTATAACTGGCTTAAAGGAGACACATTAAGATTTATCAGATACCAAAATGATGGTTGATAAAGATAGTTGACATATCAACTGTGCATACATTTAGTAGCTACAACTCTATTCACTAACCATTTCTTAATGATTTTGCATGAATACTATCAAATCAAAACTTTATTCAGTAGGAATTTTTGTTTTGTTTTTGTGAGATAATATAAATTGTAGAAAACCGAAAGAGCCTTCTAGCTGACACAAGCCGGTGTCAGATAACCCGAGGGCAAGTTTTTCTGGCCCCCACCTTGAGGATTTTGTTTTTTACAAGGTTCATGGTTCTTTTCTCTGCTGTGATAACGTGCTCAGGAACTGCAGAGTTCTAATTAGTGAATAGAGGTCTTTGCTAATTGACAAAATCAGGCCTGGTGCCTCATTCTCAGCTGACATGTCTTACTTAAGCATGAAAGCCAGCAGTAAGTGATTATCTACAGTGCATAGTTATAGGATAAAATAGAAATAAAAATTAAACATGATGTATACAGGCCCTAAGCTCTAGCATTCTATGACCTAATGCTAATAGACAACATACTCAGACAACTAGTTAAACTAGGATATATCCAAGTTCCCATACTTTGCCATGAGATGTAGATACACAGATCTCATTAAGCAGAGAATACTTGAAAACACAAATGTGAAATGCTGTAGGCGGCAGAGTTCTTAGAGAAGGCATAGTTGATTAGAAACAAATAAAAGGAAACAGGGAAATTGCGTGTGTGTGTGTGTGTGTATCTGAGAGAGGAATAGACATGAAAATAAAAATTATAATTAAAGCTTACATAGTTTTAAATAAGCAATATGTATCTATACAGATGTTGGACATGTTGGAGAATTCCCCAGGACAAAGAACTGATGGCAGCGTCTGGCGAATGGCCATGAAAAAGCAGAGATCCTCAGTCTGACAGTTTTCAGGGAACTCAATGCTACCAACACGATGTGAGTTTGAAAACAGGTTCTTTTCAGTTACGTCTTCAGGTAGGAACCCAGTACGGTCTGACTACCTGGATTTTAGCTTGTGAAGAATCTAAATGGAAGACCCACCTAAATCATATCCTAACTCAGTTTAGGGATTATAAATGGTTGTTGTTTTAAGCATATGTAAACTGTTAAGCATAGATAACTAATTCAAATTCCAAACTCTTTCAATGCAAAGGCTATGAATACAATGTTTTCCCAGCTCCTAACAGTGTTCCTGATCATAATCGTATTCAATAAATATTGGAACAAAATGAATATCAACTTCACACAAATAAAATTAAGGGTTTAAGTCCTTGCCATGGGCACATATGGAATTTTAGGTTATCTTTTCATGCTCAATTTCTAGAGCACATTTTTCTGACCAAAGACTTTCAACCCTATTTGCTGCTTTCAAAGTAAAATAGGAATCAGGTGGATTTGATGAATAATAAAGGTTGTGATGAAAAATAATTTTGAATTCTGAGTCATTTTGCAGTTTTGTTACTTTCAGGTTTTTTACATACAATCATATACCATTTGTGTATGTATTCACTACCAAGCCAGACAGAATTGCTACTGACTGAGATGCATTTACAAGATCACTTTTAAAGACAGCCTTCAGTGAACAAGAAAACCTTTCCCTCTGTAGCCTCTGGAACCAAAAACTGCTTGCTACCACATTTATTTTACTTTTAAAAATGTATTTATTTCCTATAATAGTGAAAAATACTTTTAAGAAAAGAGCATTTATCTTGGCAGATGAAAGAAAGGAGTAAAGCTGCAAGCAACTGCAGGTAAGGGAAGTGTTTAGTTATCCAAAGAGATTTCAGCTGAGCAAAAATGTACAGGAGGAAAAGAACTGGATGATAATCAAATTTTCCGTGGTGTTTGCATTTCAAAAACATCATATAATTGTTAATTTGCAGACTCACTCAATACTTAAAAGGCAGTTTCACATTGTGGACAGTTTTACCAAATGACTTAACGGGGCAAATTTTGTTGGCTGGTCTAACGCCAATGTCAATGTTTGACTGACTTCAAAATTGTGCTTCAGGTCAGCAGGTATTCAGCCCCAGTCTTTATTTGGAGAATTTGCCTCGTTTGTCTCAAAGAGTATTAATACTAGAGCAATGTAATGGTTCTTGCTCCGTGTTTGCCAAACATGGAGTCAGCACACTGATATCACACTAATCCTAACACTAATGTCACATTTTCTGAATGAAATAGTTTTGTAATTGATGTCAAAGATTTTAAGAAAAAAATTAAGATTTTTTTAACATCAGCATTTACTTTCAAATATAGAAAAAAATAATTGCAGAGCCTAAAACTCCAGTTGAAGTACAAGTAAATGCAAAAGTTTGTCTGACAGTGTTACAACATTACATAACACTAGCTCTTATTTTAAAACCGTTTTCTAAATAATTTCCTTAAAATATTCAGAAAATGGTTTGTATGTTATGCTTAATTTTGTTGACATCTAAAAGAGATGTCCTTTTATTTGACACTGAGCAATTTTTCCATTGTCAATCAAGAACTTATAAATTAGACTCCAAATACTTATCCCTCTGGAATGTCAATGGTTATGAGAAAAAAAATTAAATTACACATTCATGTTGCAGTTAAAACACAAAAGTTTCAAAAAATACTCTAAGGCATTCTCCCATTTATTCAACTCTTTAAAAGGGAAGAATTTAAGTGGTGGAACCATCATCAGTTTAATTAACATAGGAAATGACTAAGGCAAATTAAGCAATCCAGGACCCAATAAAAATGCCACATCTGAGTGAAATGAAAAACAGCCCTTTGGCGTAATCAGGTGTGGGTTTTCCAAGTATATAATGGGCTCAATAAAGGCCTGATTGGAACTATCTAGCAGAGCTCTCCCGTATTCCTAGAGTAGAAAACAAACAAAAGAGCTTCAGGGGAAGTGTGGGAATAAATAAAACTCTAAAATAATAAGCTAATATATCTTCCGTTTTACACGACAGATGGAAAGGTATAGCTCACTTAAGGAGAGTGTTTAGCTACAAGTCACATGTGTTCAATACCGTGATTAAAATTAAAAAGATTAATCTGTATCCTTAAGATTAAATTTATGTACTTAGCAGGAATGTATTCTCACTGATGATTCCTTTCAGATTGCCTTATCAAAAGTTTCCTAAAATTAACCCTGGATTAGCTGTGAAACAGACCTCAATAAATACTTGTTGACTGATGTGTCATAACCATGAATGAATGAAATGCCAAGCGTGGAGTCAGGGTTCTCACCCACAAAATGAGTCCATGAAGTCTTGCATGACCCTTAATATCTGCCACATCCAGCCCATCTTACAGGTAAAATGAAGAGAAGTACACATGCCTATTTCATGGGGTCAGAGTAATGAACACCTGAATTAATATGTGTAAAGTGTTTAGAACTGCCTTGTAACAATCTATGCTCAGTGAACGGGAGACTTCAGAAGCGTTGAAGAACATAGGAAGAAGTCACTGAGTTAGACTTGGGGATAACAAAAAGCTTTACCTAAGAAAGCTTTACCTAAGAAAGGATGCATTTAAAATATGAATAGGATATCCTCATCAAGGAAGGAAGGTGAGAAAATTCTAACCACATCACTCTAACCATGTAGCTTCCCAGAGATGTGTGTGTGTGTGTGTGTGTGTGTGTGTGATGTCATCTACATCACACACACATATAATGATAATATGGAACAGCAATAATGTGACTTAAAAGCCCCATCCTGGCCTGGTTGGTGAGACACTGCTAATTATGTGAGCTCATCTGTCACTCTTCTCACCCGGACAGTTTGTAATATTATTTCCATTGCAAGTATATTTATTTTTCTCACCTTAAGTCTGCTGTGTATCACTTCACCCGAGTTCCTCTTCCCACTGCCCTTTCCTTGTTAACTCTTGCTCATCACCTCAGGGCTCAGCTTCACATTATTGTCTCCAGGAAGCACTGGGAATCGTTCTAGGCTGAGTTGGATGAGCCTGCTATATACTTCCATAGGGCCCTGTTTGATTTTCTTTTTCAACTGATATGTAACCAATTGTCACAAATTTAGTAATTTTGTTACCAGACAGGGGCCTGGCCCTGAGCGGGTCTGCCTAGGGCCAGCTGCACTGTGTGGGTTCTTGACTTTGTGTTGGAAAGGTTTCACAGCCCGAGCTCAGGTGACTATGAGGGCACATTTATTAAAGCTGAGGGCAGTAAAACAAGGAAGGACTTAGCGTGGAGGAAACAGTAGGAGGGCCTGGGTTGGGCTACCTTTGCTCACCGGCAAGTCAGAGAACATGGGCCTTTGGTACGGGTTCGCGGAGTGAGTCTGGAGTAAGTTGGCAGCTGCCCATTGCCTTGGCCTGCGAGGGAAGAAGTAGGGGAAGAAGAAAAAGGGAAATGGCACTGGCTGCTCCCCTGAAGGGGGGCTTGTGCTGGCTCCTTTGCCTTGAGGCTTTCATCTCTCTCTTGCAGGCAGAAATCCTAGGGGGCGGGGCGTCTCAGGGGAGGGTCTCAGCAGAATATTCATCAGGTCTCCAGGGGTGCCCTTTTAGGGCCATGGTCTCCCCTGACTGGGCGGGCCCAGGGCAGGAGGGTCTTTAGTCCCTGCAGTTGGTCCTGGAGTTGCCCACCTGGTTTTGCTGCTTCTTGGGGCCTGGAGCTAAAACACAACTGAGGCCTGAATGTCCTCTCCAGGGAGGAAAGGCCAGGCGAGGAGAGGTGACCCAGGGGGCGAGGTTCTTGTTTTTCCAGTTTTTCCTCTGCCAGGCCTTCTGTCCTGGTGACCATCCGCATCTGGCTATAAATTTCTGGCCATTGTGTTCAGCTGCTTGTCTCAGTTTCCCTATTCCACTTGCCAAGGAATTTTCCTAGCTTCTCACTACCCTGTCTCAATGTGACATCTATTTATTGTCTTACACTCCGTGGGGCAGAAGCCTCAGCAGGCTCGACTGTGTTCTCAGTTTTAGGGACCCACAAGGCTGAGCCAAGCTGGCGGCCCGCCTAGCAGGGCTCTTCCCTGGAGGCTCTAGGGTAAAATCAGCTTCCAAATCCATTCAGGTTATTGGCAGATTTCAGTTTTGTGCTTTTGAGACTGAAATCCCCATTTTCTTGATGGCTGTCAAGCAGGGGCCACTCTCACCTGCCGGAGGCCTCCTACCTGTGCCTTTCTCCATCTTTAAATTGACAATGGTGCATGAAATCCTTTAATGTTTCCATCTCTCTGACTTCTTCTGTTGCTACCTCCAGAGAAAACTCTGTTTTTAAGGAGTCTGTGTGATTAGATTGAGACTGCTAGATACTCTCTCTTTTAATTAACCCAAAAGCAACTAATTAGATACCTTAATTAAAGATACAAGAATTCCTTTTACCATAACATACTCACAAGAAGAATGATATCATTTCACAGCCTCCATTCATACTTAAGGGGAGGAGATTATACAAGGATTAGAATAATTGAAGATCATTCTTAGAATTCAGCCTACTACAGACCGAACTCTTTCCTTCTGAATAGACCTTCTGTTTCCTACAGTTAATTGCAATTGCTTGCTGTTTCTTATTATGTTTAGTAAGTCCTATGTAGCATTTACTGTATACTAGGTACTGTCCTACCATTTTAGAAGGATTCTATTCTTCTGTCCATTTTTCAAATGAGAAACATAGAGGCACATAGAGGTTGGGCAAACTGACCAAGACCATATAGCTGTAAAGGAGAAGTGGGTTTCAAGTCTAGGCAGGCAGGCTCTGGAGTGTACGCTCTTAGCACTGTACTGTGTTTTATGCACAGTACAGTGCAATCTTAATGACAGTAAATCTCTCCTTTTGTACTCCCTATAGTTACTTCAGTATGTAGCACTTAACTATTTGTGGTATGAATCAATATCAAATAAAACTTTAAGTATTTTTCCAAACAGTCTTGTAGAGCAACTATGCTTTGATTTGTGTCGTATTAGACAGCTATGGCTCCATAGATACCACCCCTACGTGCCAGGCAAGGTTCTAGACTGTGGGGAAACAATACTATGCAATGGAAGCATGTTACCTCCTCTTGGAATCAGCCTGGACATCAAGACATACAAGGAAATATCAAGGTGCAATAGGTATTATAATAAAATAGGTAGGCATTATAATATTTAAAATTAAGTTTTATTATCACGTGAATTAATAGAATACATGCTGAAAATATGATGTCTATCCACCTTCCTATATTTGGGTGTTCCGTATCAGATCATATAAAATAATAATTTGGGGAATTACTCGAGTAAAAATAAAATCCTAAGAGCTGAAACATTAACTAATCAAGAAATTAAATTTCAAGTTCTCTCAGTATCTTATTCACTTTGTTCCACTTTGAAATTAATCATATTCCCATAGGCAGAAAGCTAATATAGGTGAGATCAGCAACAAGGATTTGTCCCAATTGCTACTATTTGTGAATATATTGCTTTCTCTAGGTGCAGTTTGAGTGGCAACACTTCAAATCACATCAGCATCAAAACTAGTCTCCTGGATTAATGTCGTGATTTATAACAAGCATTTCTAAAGCAGACAGCCTTTGACACTATAAAATAGGGCATCTGTTAATGTGTGTTTATATGTTCTCATCGAGGAAACTTAATTATCCTTTCTGAGGTTTTCAACCAGAGATGATCTGTATGCAAACGTATGGCTCCTTTTGAGATCAGTGGAAAAACTGCATAAAGAGTAAAGGAGAGAAGAACAAATGAAGTTTGCATTTATTAAACAACTATTATGTGCCAGCTACTTCTGATATATTATCCAATGTAAATCTTATAATAACTGCATGACACGTCTAGTATAATCCTTAGCTTACCAATAAAAAACCCTGAGGCTTGGTGAGATGAAGAAAACTGTTTAAGATCATGCAGTTCACACCTAGCTCTTTCATGCCTGGCATTAACCACCTGTGGGCATCTGAAACGAGTGCACATCATTAGATTTTGGAATCAAAAAAATAATTCCCAGTTTGCAACTTCCAGGGGATGTCTCTAATTTTGTTTTATTTTTAATTTGTGATGCAAAGCGTTGTATGAGCACAATTCTCTGGCTGGTACACCCAGTCCAGAAAAGCAAACGTTCCCGCAATTTTTATGTCTGACATCGGCACTGTCTCTACCAGGTCTCCTTTGTTCTGGCGAGGTGCCGATAACCCTCTGGCTGCACCTTCGCAGTCTTCTGCTCTTTCGCCCTCTCGTTCTTACCCGCTGATAAAAACGGACAAAAATAAATAAATGGTTCAAGTCTAGAGGGGTTTTTTTTCTGGGATTCAGCTAAGGGCCAAATCTTATGTTCACCCAAATTATAAATATATTGAAGCCACGATCCAAATGGTCCAGTAATCATTAAAGAAACAGTTTCACAACCAAAATAAAATTTGAAAATAAGCAATTTTATGTTTGAATTTCTCAAGTAATATGAAAATGATACTTAGATCACAGCATAGCTTAATAATAGCTCTTTTCCATCCAGTTCCTATAATAAGATAAATGCCTCTTCAAACTATCTGAAAAATTCCCAGTGAAACATTAGAACATGCATGCCTTATTTTTATAGCGCTCCCTTTTCTTTTTAAATGTGCATGAGAGATAAAAGAGGAAGAGTTTTTTTTTCTGACAGTTTAACCCACAGAGGAGGTGGTGAAGGGAACATAATTGTGAGCAAACAAGGACCCATTTACTAGATGGAAGAGGGGAAAGGTTAGGAATATTTTCATATTAATAATTTAAAAAATTCAGTACTCTGTGAGCCTATACTTACCCAGAAGTCTGAACAAAGAAAACATCCAAACAATGAAACCCATCACAAAAGATTTAACGGCTTTATTAATTTAAAACTCATGTATCTTACAATTCACCCATTAGTGTTTGATTCAATGTTTTTTTCATATATTCAAAGATGTTCAACCATCACCACAACCTAATTTTCAACATTTTTTACATCCTAGACAGAAACCCAGTAGGCAGAGCACAAAGGACTTTTAGGGCTGTGAAACTACTCTGTTGTGATACTATAATGATTGTCACACCCATATAATATAGAACATGAGGAGTTAACTCTAATACACATTATGGGCTTTGGGTGATAGTAATATATGAAGGTTCACCGGTTGTAACAAATGCACCATTCCAGTGAAAGCTGTTCACAGTGTAGCACAGGGCATATGTGTGGAGAGGGAGGGAGTATATGGGAAGTCTCTATATCTTATGCTCAGTTTTGCTATGAAGCTGATAGTGGTTTAAAAACTAAAGTCTATTTAAAAGAAAAGAAACTGTATACCCATCAGTAGAAAGCCCTGATCCCTCTATCCCCTTGGCTCTTGGCAAAAGCAAATCTGCTTTCTGTCTCGATGGATTTTGCCTTTTCCGGCAACTTCATACACGATTATCTTAACTCGATAACAACCACACCGATGTAAGTAATCGAAAATTATTTGCTATGGATGGGATGTAACATCGGGAGGCCCTAAGATAGTGCCAGCTTCTTACATTGAAATTTTTAGTACGTCCTCCAAAGAGCAAACAAGGAGAGCAAATAAAACCACAAAAAAACTGCCTTCTTTGGCATAACTTTAACAGAGAGAGTTCCACAATCTTCAAACTAAAAATAAGGAAAGAAGTTAACACCGAACTCCAGCCGACGTAACTGTGACCTCGCTCCATAGCCTGTGTGGGAATAAAATGGTGTCTGAAGAGCCTGGGTAGAAAGAGGATAATGGGAATCAGACAGAAATCCGATCCAGACGGCCAAGGCCCAATATAACTAGAGAAATTCTAAACTGGTCTGAGACCTGGTAGATCTAAACACTGACTACCATAAAGGTACTTGAAGTGTTGGAAGGGGGCAGAATTTCATCCCCCTTATGCTTCCGGAGTTTTTATTGCTGCCGAACAAACCGGGCCTTGGCCACTTGGTGCCTTGACATATGACACAGTGATTAGTGTTAAAGGAAACAGGTTTTTATTACCAGGGTTCCAACCTCAGGGAGGCCGAGAGCACTCTTGCTCAGAGCCACCCTTTCCCACGAGACCCAGAGTCTCCCCTGCTTTCCAAAAGGCTACAAGCCAAAACCATGCCCAGAAGTTTCCCATTTCCTTATCCGTCCTTAGGCCATTCCAGCTAACAGTTCTCCATCCTGCCTGGAATGTGCACTCGTGGGTTCAGAGTCACCATCCTCTCACAGCAGCTCTCTCCTTCAGGATCTGGGGTGCACTGTTCTCAGCCTCCATGTAGTCATTCAGGAAAACATGTGTTGTGTTACACCGGATCATGGTGGAGTCCAGGGAGGCACACATCCCAAGAGAGCGGCTTCTCCGTCCATCCTTCAGAGAAGCAGAAGTACCACCTCTCTAATTCCACATCACATGGCTTCTCCTTCCTTTGCTCCACACCTCA
This sequence comes from Mormoops blainvillei, assembly GCA_004026545.1. Lineage (NCBI taxonomy): Eukaryota > Metazoa > Chordata > Mammalia > Chiroptera > Mormoopidae > Mormoops > Mormoops blainvillei. The sequence continues at coordinate 141,825 of PVJD01003269.1, read as the reverse complement.
TGGTGGCCTTCCTGTCTTACAGCCCACCCTCATTTAAATGTTCAGCCTGAACTTCCTGTGGGACCTCATTATCAGCCCTTCCTATGTGTGTGAGTATCCACCCTTTTTGCCAGCTCCTCCATATCTTTTACCGTCTTTCGGCTGCCATCTTTAGTCAGGACAAAAGTTCCCACGATGCAGGAACACATGCGGTGGGCATCTGCCCCCTGCCTCTCAGGCAGGCACTGTATCCCATCTATGTCACGAGTCTGTGAACATTTTCACAGTTACATATACAATTCTCTTTGGGCAGCAGCCCTCTTCCCTTCAGGAAAGCATGGCTATTAACTTGCCATTTGCATGCAATGTGTCTAAAATGCTTTATCATCCTAACTTCCATTCCCCCAGTCAAAGACTGTGGACTATTCTTTTTTCAGGTGACCTTCACTCTGCACCCTGTTACGTTATGATTGGGCTGACAACAAAATTGACACAAGATCAAATTAACAGGAGAAAAATCAATTTAGCATGTATGTACATGAGATCATGGATGATGCTCCAGATCATGACACAAAGCTCAGAGAAATGTTAAACCAGCCAGGTTTTTATGCTTTTTAGATAAAAAAAAAAAAAATGCATTTGTGAAGAATGGCCAGAACAACAACAACAAAAAAGTGCACGTTAGTAAGTAATCTAAGCAAGGTTTGGGCTTGGGTAGTAAATTAGTGAAGAGTTAACCATGTATGTTTATATAGGCTTTTCGGTTCTGGGTCCCTTAACTCTTTCGCCCTTGGAGCAAGAAGAGCTACTTTCAGAGGTGAGACTTCTTTTCTGCATTCAAGAAGGAAAGGGGGGGTCAATGTACTCTTCTTGCACCAGCTGCTTATCAACTAACTTTCATTCTAAGTGCTAAGCAACATGTTATTGTGGGATATTTTGAGGCAGCCTGTCCTAGGCCTTGACAAAAGTGTGCATGATCGTCACAAAATGTGTTGGCAAATGGTCTCTGCTATACTACTTTTTCAAGGATTTTGAGTAGGGTTGGGGTTGTTTTGTTCTCAAATACTTGGTGGAATTTACCAGAAAGCCATCTGGACCTAGATAGCTTCTGTGGAGATCTTTTAATTAGGAATTTAATATCTTTAATAAGTACAGACCTATCCAGTTTTCTAATTTTTCTTGTTCCAAATTTGGTATTTTGTATCATTTAAAACTTTTAAGTTGTCACATCTATTGGCATATAGCCCCTGGGATTGGACCTAATAAAATATCTCTGTATTTGATCATCTATAGCAACTCTGCCCTTGCTCACAAGTACAGTAGGTGGGTAGGAAAACAGAGGGCTATATCTCTGTTATATCCCGCGGGGCCCAGCAGATGGATGTAAAAGATTAGTAGGTGTTAAGTGTGTAGGTGTGTGTATGTGTAAAAATTTTACTCTAAATATAGTTTTGCATTGACAGCCTGTTGCAGCTCAGGTTCCCCCAAAGCAGATACTGATATAGACATGAGCACAAGGAAGAGCGGTTGGGAAAAGATAAGATGACCTGTGATTCAACTCTAATCAAGTTCTCAGTTGAGCCTTTTGGGAGTTCTGGAGCTGAAGGGCCCTTAAAAGTTATCCTGACTGGGGGCCCAATCTTCGTATCCCCCATCGATCAGCCATCAGATGCAGGTTGCTTCTGGAAGGAGATGTCACCTTCGGGGAGGCAACTTTCTCTTTTAAAGGCAAACATCTCAAAGAGCTGGTAGCTAAGAATTGAATTCCACCATCACTCTCAGCAGCTGTGGGAATTAGTCCTTCTTTCCTCAAAGAGGGTCTGGGCAGTGCATCCCAGTATCCAACACACAGCCGCCATCTTCAATTAATACCACTGACAGATAAATTGAATTTATTCTAAAAAGTGTATTGTCACCAGATCAGGTCTGAGCCCAGGTGAGTCCTGCCATGGCATAGTTCATGACAATGGGGTATTTGACTCTTGCAGGAAATAATTCAGGAAGGAGTCTGAGTGAAAGTAAAAGTTAATTGAAGCTCAGGACAGTGAGAAAAAGGAAGAACCCTTAGAGACAAGATCGGGGGGTAGGCCCTGGATAAGCTGCCACTGCCCACTGCTCCCCTGGTTGCAAGTCTTCTTGGAACCCTTAGAGTTTAGGATAGAAGAAGCAAAGACGCATGCCTGAGAACCGGGTGCAGGTGTGCTCAAATAAGAGCGTGCATTGTTTGTCCTGAGATTTTGTATCTATTTTTCTCTTATAGGCAGGGTTTTTAGGGGAGGTCATGGGGGAGGATCTTAACAGAATATTAATTGTTTCCAAAAAAAGGGGTAGAGACATCTTGGAAGAGCTTGATCAGCCATCATGTGACCTTTTATGGGTCTTCAGCTTCCAATCATGGCAGGGAGTATGTTGTTCAGTATGCTAATGTATTAAAATAGGTGTATAATGGAGTTTTGGGTCATTCTCTGGTCAGTGTCATCTCCATCTTGGATTAGCGCAGTTCTAACTAGTTTCTGTTGTGTGCCTTCCTGACTGTGTAATTTAAACTGTCTGCGCTTAGGCAAGTTTGGCTAGGGAGGGTAGGGTCTTATGATTTACTAGCTGCCTTTTTGTTGTTCAGCCATTATGGCTTTTTGGTTAACCATTTGTTTCAGTTTCCTCACTTCACGTGCCAGGGAAGTGTTCCTAGTTCCTCACTAACCTGCTTCAGTTCCATCTGATATTCCACGCCCCTTTCAGCATGTCTGCTTACGGACATGATCGCGTGTGAAAAAGATTCATTGACAAACTGTGGAAGAAAAGGGGCCACATGGGAAACCTGACAAGCGCAGGGGAGGCCTGTGTGGTATCCTTACAAACTCAGAGACCCAAAGTAACCACACAGGATGGTCCAAAATTAAAACTTTCTAACTAAAAGCAGTTCATAGCGGGTAGTCATGTCATAGGCCAGTATTTTCCCAAACAAAGGTCAATCTTTAAATTACTGAGCCTGCCTGTTGTCTTTTTGTATCTTCGGTAACAGGTCTTTGGAATGTTCGATTTCTTTTTTCCAGACCCCTCAAAGCATAAGCACCGCAGCAGGGGGAGACCACAACTCCCCTCATTGTTACTGTTATCATGTTCATTGTCGACTAGTAACTATTCTGTACTACCCTGTGTAAAAGTGTCTATCGGTTTACTTTTTACCCAGTCCCAGAGTTTTCCCCATTTTGCTTTTTCTCACTTCCCTAATCTATAACCAATGGATTTCATGTAAACCCCTTATGCCTCCTCTTTTGATTGTAAAGTACTAAAAAATGTGCTAAGCTGCCATTCTCTGGCGCATTTCTCAATCCGCCGATATTTTGCTTCCCAGCAATTGTCATCAGTTAGGCTCAAATAAACTCACCAAAAATTTTCCACGGGTTTGAATGTTTCTTATGTTGTCAAAACTCAGCTGAAGTTGTAAAGAAGATGCACGGCCAAAAGATACCAATATCGTCCAAGCCAGACAGTCTGTTCCCCAGATGAAAGTGTAATTGTAGGATGTTGACTGGACATTATTTTGTAATATGCTGTCTAATTTAGGCAGTGTATCAAGAATCCTAGTTGAGTTACAGAGTAATATCTCTCCCTGAAACTTGTTATAGCTTGCTAAATATCGTGCTTTGAGGCTAGTAAAGTGATTGGTATAAATCCCTAAAGAAGAGTTTGTTGTTTCCATTCTCAGATGTGTTAAGAATGTGTCTCTTCCCAGGAAAGGAGGGAGAGAATTAACATGCACTGAACCTTAATTGTATGGCAGTGGCTTTCACATAAATGGTTTCTCAGGGGCTTTGTTTTCTATTCTAATTCCAGAGGCTCTGGGAAGGAAAACGGGATAATGTCACTGGGCACTGTGGGCCACATTAATACCTTGGCACTCTGGAGCTCACCTAAAGGCATTTTGCCATAGAACAATTTAATTTTGTCTAATTTCACTACCACTTTAATGGTGTAAAGTGAAACTTATGAGAGGGCAAGTTTTTCCAGACCTGTAGATAGCTTTCACATAAGCCAGGGATAAGCAGAGATAATAGTCTCTTTAAAGATAACTGCATATATACACACACACATATATATATGATAAGCATCTGAGGAAAAGGTAGGAAAACAGGTGCTGTCTAATGAAAAAACGAGAGTCACAAGCTTTTGGATCTGTTTAGAGCAGTGGTGGACTGAGTGGAGTCATTCCCTCAGGTGCAGCTTTTAGCATAGAGTTCATTAGCATTAACTCCCCATTCACTTCCTCGCTCCTGCCTGGGGAGGAGGAAAGACTTACACAATGGATAACTTTGTAAACAATAAGTTGGGCATTTTCAGCTGAGCTCTGCCCTTCCACCTCTCGGTCACTCTGGTCACTCTAACACCTGTAGGAAGAGGCCCACCAGTCCTTTAACCACATGACAAGCTCTAACTCTGAGATGCAGTAACAGGACACTTATCTGCTCTTATGTGTAAGACAGGTACTTCAACTTGAGGTTTGCCCAAAAGGAGCTGATATATTTTAACACCTGGATATCTTTGTTTTATTTCTGAATTTGAACAATGGAGGTATTGATCCTTCTTGCCCAAAGATTCCCAACATTTCACGCATGGGCCAAAAACTATAAGAAATGAGACAGAACAGTGAAATGGAAAACTAACAGTGCTCGTGGAGAGGCTTTGGGAGGAGCCCAGACACGTGATGTGAGGCTTGGGCTTTACTGTCTGGGCTGGGCATTTCGAACTCGTATTTCTTTTCATTTTTATTTTTTACTTTTTGACATATGTATGGGGCTAGATTTTGACTGCTGGGACATAAGAAAGAGATGCTAGGCCTTACAGAACATTATATTTTGACCTTGGTGGATTTAAATAGGTTCTAACAGCTTTGTCCACAGACAAATGAGTGTTGTGTTATTTTGTTTTCATAAAGACTGGAACTTAAGCAAACAGTTGGCCTTGGTAAGGATCTGCCTTCAGTTAAATCCCTGGCAGCATGGGTTCTAGCAACAGAGCCCTGCTGGGAGGCTCTCAGTAAGTTGCAGGAGGCCCCAGTTCGCTATAAAAAGCAGACACAACTTCTCAAAAGTAGCGGCTGAGGCAACATTCCATTGTTAAAGGTCTTACAGGTCTTGTAAAAATTGTTGGACAAAATATGTGCTGCTTTAGAGTCAAAGAGAGCTGAGTTTTTCCAACGTTGCCAAGAGCGGTCATGAGATTCTGGCTGGACATTTTTAGTGCCAGGCCTGGGAAGCCTTCCCAAATTATCCTTTTTTGGTTGTTTTCGATTGTCATCAGGGTCCCAAAAGGGAAACATTGAGATTAGCCTTGGAGTTATAAGGCTTGTATACAAATTCATTTTGATTCTAGACTGACCGATTATAATTAAAATGACAAATATTCTCAGGGGTACAATTTTGGGGGACCCAAGTATGACTAAAGAAGAAGGGATAACAGCAATAATACTGGCCCAGGAACTAATGCCTGCTTACAAGAGAAAGATGCTATGGCACTTTATAGAGTCCACACTCAGTCCTAGAAGCAGTAGAGATCGAGGTTTTGAATATGCCATTAAGAGGCCGTACCCACCGTACTAAATCCTGACATTTGGGCCTGTCAACAATGAATTTCTCAACTTGTACAAAGACAGCAATGGCTCTTACATTGCTTTCTGAGAAAGCAGTATTCACGGGATAATCAATCCTTCCTATCTCCAGATACAAAAATTATAGTGCCTAAATTAGCCTCTCACTGGAATATTTATCTCAATGGAGTTTAAATTTATAGGAAGTAGATTGCAGACAGCTGGAATAAACTGATCAGCATTCATCTACCCCTCTTTCCAAGAACACTGAGTCTCTGCCATGGTCTTGGTAACACTGACTTCTGGCAACATAATTCTGCATGGAATAATACTTCTAAGGACTAGAGATCAGCTTGTTTTCTAATTTGGTGGGTGTGAAGCCAATGCTGTAATAATCTCTTGTTTCTTATTAATCTTTTGGATTCTTTAAAGTGCAATGTACCGAGACTTGACATTATAAATTCTGAAAGTCTAAATGACGGTAAGGCAGGAAAATTAGAACTGGGAACAAAGGCCTCGAGCTCTACTCCTTCCCTTCTCAGTCTTGGATGGAACATCACAGATGCGACCTTCACTGACCACCTGTTCCCCAGCTTCCTCCTGCCCAATTTCCTGTAATTGGGAGGACCAAAAAGAAATCACTTTCTGGAGAGAGCAGACAAGGACAAGCTGTATCCAGTGTCAGAAGGAGAGGACCACCCTAGGAAGCTACTGAAAGTCCAACCCTACCCAAGCATCCCTCTGTTGAGACTGAGCTGAATGATAAATTTGGGCAGAGAGTTTGAGTCTTAATTACAACTTAGACATTTTAAACTTCAAACACTTAATTCCATGGGAGAAAATACTATGATATCAGACTTTAACTCATTTGGGCTTTAATATATTTGGACTTTAACTTGAAAGAAGATTTAATCTTTGAACTTCAGTTTTGCCCTGGGACTTTAATGATAGTGGGGATCTTTATGTTCAGATTCGGGGTATTTTTATAGTGTTGGCACCTCTTTCCTGGAGAAATTTTATGGTTTCTATGTTTTTGTTGCCATTAAATATCATTGAAGAACCTTTGACATGCTGTGGGAAAAATGTAACTGGACATAATTTGGACAGGGAAATAGAATAGAGAATGAATTTTCAACTTGGGGAAGAAACTGGTCTTAAAGTTGGCCAACTTAAATCCATTCCAGACCATTCTGGAGAAAAATTTCATAGTGGTCCAGGGATCCCAGGGGAATCCAAAAGGCAGGCAGGAATAATTTGGAGAACAACGTCATGAAGATAAGAGTGAAACTGTCCTGATCGTTTGCACATCTTCTCCTCTGAGGACTAGGCATGGTAATATTATTTCAATGCATTATGTTAAGAGAAAAATTAATCTGGGGAATTTGGGGATAAATGATTATTCTCCACTCCAGATGTTTCCTACCACGTGGATAGAACACTGTTAGAGTTATCCTATAGCTGCATTCTGACGTCCACTCACTTCCACCTCAAGGGAAACTAGGTAATTTGTCTTCTTGGTAAACTGGGGTAGACTAAACTGAATGTGTTCATTTCCTCTCTGAGATCCTAACTGTGAGAGTTAGCTGCTTGCAGGGTGCAAGCTCTCTCCTTAGTTTTTCTAGAATCTAGACTAATTAATAGGCTGTATTCTTGTTGAGGGAGTAGGAGAGGGGAGAAGGAAAGAAAGGGAGAAGGAAGGAAGGGAATGGGGAGCTAAGAGGCATGTGGGTAGGTCTGTTCTAGTCCTGTGTAGGAAAGTCTGCCTAATTCTTGAACTTGCAATTAGCAAGCAAGTGAATTCCGACTCAACTCAACATAAATATAGTTGATTTTTGTCCTCTATCTTCCTACTTCTTGATTTATTTCTTAATTTTCTTAGAACTGGGTTCAGGAAAAGAGGCTCAGAGCTGACTCTGTAGTCAAGCTGGTGGACCAGAGTGAGCAGGATAAGGGGTCAGCCAACCATGTCCATCTTCTTGTAAACTCAGCAGCTAAGGAGGAGGTTCGTGCCTCTCTGGAGGAGAGAGTGAAGGGCATAAGCCGCACGGGGGGCCGGAGTGTTACTCTAATGGAATCCTTTCACACGGAAACAAGAGTGGAGGTTAAATGTCACCCTCCACGAGGTATAGATACTGCATGTACATATCAAATTGAAGAAAATGCTTTCCAAAGACTGCTCCATACAAACGTTTGAAACATTTCTACTAGAAAGATTCAGACTTATATTCATCCTGTGAAAATTTCCTGGCTGTCATGAATAGATTAGAACTTTTCAATCACACTAAATAAAAGGAAATACAAGGTGGGGCAAAAATAGGTTTATAGTTGTCTGTATGGAAAATAATACAATAATTAATAAATAATAATACAAGAATAAACTCTGTGTTTCACATACTTACAACTATAAACCTATTTTACCACACCCTGTATAATGTTTGTGTGAATTTCCTTTAAATTCTTATTTTTTTCATAAAAGACTGATGTATTATTTCATGTCTAATCTAATTACAGGAGAGGATATTTAAATATAATGAAGTAGCTCTTAGGCTAATTGTTGACACAGTAAATGAGATTTTTATTTAGAAAAAAACTTTCATCCTATCCCTCCCAGCAAATATGATTTTTAGGCAAGATAGATTCATCTGTTTATCGCAATTTGTATTTTTAAACAAATGGTTTGTAGAAGAAAATAAAACATAGCGGAACTGAACTGAACTGCACTGGAGTAGGAGTGGACTGGATTAGATTCCAGGGAGACGACGTCACATGACGACCTGCCTGAGCAGGTAATGACAGTGAAGCCGCAAGATTGCATGGTTTGCTTAAGGTCGCCCCCTTTGTTAGTAAGCGCCTGGGGAAGGGGTCCTGATTTACTGACCTCAGCAATATTCTTTCCTCTATTTTGCCTCTGATAATTTGCTCAGTTCCGAAGCAATGTTTTCCTTTGTTTGTTGCTAGTTTTATTTTGTTTTTATGCCTAGAGTCTTCACCTTCACTTAGTTTTGTGATACACATTAGCAAAGAAAGAAAAACTGTAAGATTTAAGAGCCTTTTTCCCAAAAATAAAAATTTGATTTTCCTCACTCCATGTAGAAAATCTGGTTAGGAATATGTATAGCCAGGTTCAGCTGCGCCAATTCACCAATAGGGGGCGCCACAATAAGAGGGAAGAAGGTTCTGCCCAAGAGCTAAGAGACCCAAGGATTAGCATTCAGTAGTTTGGAGATATTTTTTAAGGACTTTACAAATGGAAAAGTTCAAACATGTACATTCTGATCTTATTTCATTGATGTCACTGCTCTGGATCGCTCTGAATCAAATCCTAGCTATCAAAGAAATTTAGTACATAACTCTAAAAAATACTCTTCTTTTTTCTTAAGCACAATCACAATTTTATTATCACACTTATAATATAAATAATAATTGCTTTAAATCATCAAATTTTTATTGTCTCATATTTTTAATCGTTTGTTTAGTTTAATCAGGATCAAAATAACAACTATTGCAATTGGTTCCCTCTCTTCTAAACCACTGGTCCCCTTCCCACCCATCCCCTTGAAATACATTTATTTGAAAGATTGGATCATTTGTCCTGTAGCATTTGTTATAGTCTGGAATTTGCAGATTGTATCTCATAATTAATAAGTGCAGCTCATAACACAGCAGAAGGATGCCTGCAAAGGGTATGAGCAGGCTGTAAAAGTCACAACACACATGTACCTGGAGGTTACCGAGGTGGCAGGAGGAGGGGCAGAATTGCTCCACTGGCTGACGAGCATGTTGGATGCTAGCCTAGATTGGACATGAATTTAGACACTTCCAGAAGCTGCACATGGAATTTTGAGCCTGGAATTTTAAACATAGGGTGTGCCAAGACGCGCCCCTTTTTTCCTTCCCCTTACTTTCCTGGTTAGGGGGCCGGAGTGCTCGCAGGACTGGCAGGTACCAGGCCCTGCTTACCCTATTTCCTCTTTCCGTGTCACACATCCGGTCAGGGGCTGGCTCGCAGAGGCCAAGTCCCAGGGCACACCAGGCTGTGCCCTGGAGTCGAGCGTCTCACTGGCGGCAGCTGGTGAGACACTGTGGCTCCGTGCCACATGGGTCCCAGACCGTGCCTCATCCCCCGCTCTGAGGTCAGCACACAGATGTGTCGTCCAGAGTATCCATCAGCCCCAGGAACACGAGCAGCCTCAGGCGCCAGCGGCCTCACGGTGAAGGCCCCCATGCACAACCAGAGGAATGATCTGGCAACAGACCTGCACTACAGCAGAGGAAAGGAGCTGAGAAACAATGGCGCTGCCAGCCCCACGAGCTCATACTCTAGGGAGAGAGGGCCTGAAGCTGGGGACCCATTCACGTAATAGCCTTGGGCCCCAGAAGGACGGATCAGAGTGGACCTGAGCCTCTGCACACTGGCTGTGGTTCTGAGGGCGGCTGGATTCTATCTGGGCTTTGTAGAAGAGATTGGCCTGGAGGTAGGGAGTCTCCGCTCCCCCTAACTGGGCAACATTTTAATACTTTTTCCTTCCCCATCCATCTTGGTGTTATGCCTGTGTTCAGCAGCAGGTGACCAAATCCCACTTTGCTCAGTAACATGCCTGCATATGTCCATCCCACATGGCCTAAGGAGGTGTCCAACCTTTTGGTGTCTCTGCGCCACACCGGAGGAAGAGTTGCCTTGGGCCACACATTAAATATATAAACACTAACGAAAACTGATGAGCAAAAAAAAGGCTTTAAGTAAATTTACGATTTTGTGCTGGGCCGCATTCATAGCCATCCTGGGCTGCATGCAGCCCGCGAGCTGTGGGTTGGACAGCCCTGCTAGAGTTTCCCTAGCACAGCGGTTGATTTCTAAAATTAAGAGCTGTATCGTGTTTATGACTTAGCCTTGGAAATCGCAGACCCTAGTCACAGGCTCCTCAGAATGAGGGGAGGGAATATGGATCCCACATTTCAATGGGAAGAATGTCCCTGTCATGTAAGAAGATCACATGGGATGATAGGCGTTGTTGCCATCATCTTGGAAAATATAATTTGCTACATTTTATTTATCCTTTTCACTATTACTAATTGTTACAGCATCCACCAAAGTTAATCCAGTTATTACTGTTATTATCACTATGAATTTATGGAATTAAATACATTTGATGTATTATAATTCATTGCAGTTTTGTTTGCATTCATATAAATTCATGCATCTTTAGCAACTGAGAACTTCTTTCAATGGACTCCCTAATGCTTTTCCCTAGTTCTAGTGATACAATTTCACTAATTTTTTAAAGTCTCTTTATTTTCAGGTATAGAATGATATTCCAGGCTTATCTCAAGCATTTGTCATCCCAGAATTAGAATCAGCCATTTATCAAAAACTTCTGGTTATTCTACATTCAGAACTATAGAGTTTTTATTGCATCTTTTATCTTCTATCTCAATCTCCTTTCTCCCATGCCAAAAATCCTAATTCCCAGTACTACCGACTGGGTATTATGTATGTTTTATTCTAAAAAATGCATCAATCTCAGAATAAATACCAAAAAAAAGTACTGGAAATCATTTTAAAACCAAAATTTCTTGCATTCAAAAGTTTATTTAGGAGGTATGTCTCATAATGGATGATCATGGTATAATGAAATTCTTGTGTTTTAAAGTCACTTGAATGACTCTTCTCTGTGTGATTATGTCTATCTCAATACAGACTTAGGGCCATGTACTTTGTCCTTTTAGGGATTGCATTTTTAGAGTTTAATTTATTAGTTGTATAAAACATTCTCATAGTACCATAATCAAATCTGCAAAAGAAGTTGTATTGAGGAAAAACTAACTTTTATTCCTGTTCCCTCTATCGATAACTTTTGAAATGCACATGTATTTTTTTATATCCCCCTCTTTCTTAAATAGATGCACACAATACACACTTTCTCCTTTTTTTCACTTAATGAATTCAGAGATCATTACACAGTAATATATAAAAATATTCCTTTTTGCCCCATCTGAGTGGCCCAGTTGATTGGAGCATCATCCCATACACCCAAAGGCTACAGGTCTAATCCCTGATCAGGCACATACCAGAGGCAACTGATCAATGTCTCTCTCTCTCTCTCTCTCTAAAATCAATAAACACACCCTCGCATGAGGAGATATATATATATCCTCCGTTTTTCCATTTGCATACCCCTTTGTTTGATTGCACTACTGTTTGTTCAACTGGAACTCCACTGAGAACATTTGGGTTGTTTCTAGTCTTTTTCTGTTACAAATAGAACTGCAGCGAATAGGCTATTAATTATGGGTTTTGTGGGTTTTTTTGCATTTTTGTTAGTATTTTTAAGGATAGATCTCTAAAAATGGAAGCTTATGTTCATATGTAATTTTCCTGGATAGTGGCAAATTCCCTACCATAGGTGAAGAAAATTTTCCTTATCTACAGGTAATATGTGAAACTGCTTATTTCCCACCACCTTACTAACATATTATGTTATCACACTTGTGCATTTTTGCCAGTCTGAGAGGTTTTATTTAAACTGTCCTGTGTTTCAAAGAGGTACCTTTAAATATCAAACATGAAAATAAGTAACTATCTTAACTGAAGGGAATTCAATATTGTGTATTTAAAAAAAGAAAGAATTTTCTTCCTCTTCCCATGACCATTCCACAGCAAGTATTTTCTTGTGTTTCATTGTAAGTTATCTAGTTAAATATCTGCCCATGGTCTTCTGCAGTTAATAGAACAGGAAAATAAAACCACACTTGTGTCTGGGTTGCATTTAACTAGAATTCATCCTCCTACACATGCCTTGTCAGCCATCTCCAAGTTTGAGATATTACTTAGTGAAACTAGGTTGGCCCTGGGCCGGTGGCTAAATCAGCTGATTGTCATCCAGCCTCAGGGGGTGCGACCTCCTGCCGCCCAGTACCCTCTGAGTCAGTGTGCTGCAGCCACACGGGGGGACCTAACAACTTGTGCCTGCAGCCTCACAACCTTATCCTGACAAGTTAATTTTCTCCCATTTTACTACTTAACCTTCCCATAACCCCAATCTGTGCTAGGTTAGATGATCAGAACTTTGATGACTCCAGAGTGTTACAGCTTCTCTACCTAGTTTGTCTTCCATTTTTAGTGAATGAAGTGAGAACAAGGAGGTGGAGGAAATAAATATTTTCATTGCATGTATTTTTAGTTGTTTAGAGAGGCACGCACCTCTTGCATAGTGATATCAGAGAGTCCTGACTTGAACTATCGTTTTCTATTTGTAGTTGACCTTAAACTAGAAAAATAAATTGTTTTTCCTTCCTATTCTTTACCCTCGCTTTTTGTCCAAAATTGATTATCCACCCTTTCTCCGCTCTTCCGTTCCCAATTAAATTCAGGTGAGAATCTTCTTTTTTTATTTTCTATTTTATTTGTTTAAACTATTGAATAGTATACTAGCTGAAGAAGGGCAGGTTGAGTCATGTCTTTAACTGTGTTTCTAAAACAGTAGAGGGTATTTGTTCAGGTATAAATTATTTCAGGCTCCTCTTTTAAAATAGGGTTTACTTTTAAAAATATTTTCAGGAGATAAAATAAGAAATTGGAATTGGGCATTGCAATTGCATTAGCAAGGTTTACAGCCCACTCATAATTATTTTTTTGGACTCTAGACTTAGAATTGAATTCTAGTGGTCCTGGGATTGCAGTCTCTTTGTATCACATGACATGCAACTTCCTGCTTCAATCATACCAATTCTAAATGAGTCTAAATACAGAAATATAAACAAAAGTATCCCAAGTTTGTTTTTTTTTCACAAAATTTTGCTTTCATGGGAAAGAGTTGGCTAAAGTCTTGCAAACTTGCCTTCCTGTGAATCTTTTTAAATGATTAAAAAAACTACTCTGTTCTGAAATTCTCAAATCAACAAATGAAAAAAGAAAAGTAATCTTCCCCAGGGGCTCATTGCCAAATACTGCTCAACTAGTCACTTTCAAAAATATCATTACCATATACCAAAAATACCATCATTTTGTTAAAATGAAACTGAAACGTTAACATGTGTGTCTTTGAGGATATTGCATAAAATAGAGAGTTGGGTTTTACTGTTGGTTTACTGGGATTTGAAAAAAGTATTTACCGCCTGACTGAGGAGAATAAACTTTATTTAGGCAGATAAAAGTCACGGAGAGCAGTACCAGTCAGGTGTTGGCTGTATGCCCTACAGTTTCTGGCTTTACTAGATTCAGGATGAATCTTTTATCTGTTCAAATCCCTTCCCTCATGTGTTCAGATGAAAGATAGAGTGTGGATTAAACAGGTCACTTAGTTTGTAAGTTATTTATTTTCCCACACAACTGAAAACACTTGTGAATTATAACTCATTTTAGAATAAACTACATAGTTCTACGCCTTCTCCACCCTGGAAAATACATACATACACAGGCAAAATATCAGGGAGGCTAGAAGCAAAGCCCTTGAAGTAAATTGCAAAGTAAGAGTTTATGCTATAATGAAGGTGAGGGAAACAAAAGGAAAGAAAAAAAGGCACTTCAGTTTCTGAACAAATAGAATATTTTCACAAAGATAAAAAACAATGAAGAATGAGAACACTCAAGCTCTTGGACTGAGGCTATATCAACCCATCACTTTGAGGATTTGTCTAACAAACACTTAAGCAAACGCTAAAATCTACCTGCCATGTCAATCAGTTATGACAAGTTAAAAACTGGAGCAACCGCACTTGCAAAATGATCTTCCCCAAAACACTGACAATCTCAACTTGACATTGTTACCACGTGAGTTGCTGAAAATGTGAACACAATGTCTTTCAGGAAATTTGTATCTCAAGAACCTTTACCTTTTTCCTATCTACTTTTCTGTATCTTAAAGTTAACAGACATTTCGAAAGAATTTACATTTAAAATTTTTAACATGTATTTTTTAAAGGAGAGAGTGAAATTCTGTTACAATGACTCAAGGAGAAATTAACTAAACACTTGTTACACGTAGAAGAATTTTATTTTGTGTGTATTTTATCACATTAGTTTGCATGTAGTGAGACAAAGAATGACTACAGTATTTGCACCTTTGCTTGGTTTGGTGATGAGAAGACAGACTCCCTTTTATTTTGCATTACGACGACTGCAATTCCACTTCTCAGCCCTTCCCACGCCCGCTGTGGGATGCTCTCCATGCCCACTTTGCTCTGCTAGGACACGCACACACGTACACACTTCTCACAGGCTTCCATTTAATCTTTGTTACTGTTGCTCATTAGTGGCTTAGGGATAGACTCTTCTCTGTCACATGCTTATACCCTGACTTCGGTTATGCATACATTTATGAAAATCAGAAGAAGCCACTCTGTTTTCCTAACTAATAGTTTGTGTATGTGTGTGGTGGTATTTGTTTGTTTGTTTGTTTGTTTTAGGCTTTTGAAGCTTGTGATTCAAAAGAAAAAAAACATTATAGCAATATTTTTTCTATGAGTGGATGCATAAAATGTAATACCTCAGGAGGAGGAGATGAGGTATGTGGAGTAGGACTTTTGTGGAGAACTCTCAGTTGATGGTATAAACATAAAAGTGATTTACTGAAAGTACTTTAACTCAAATATGTATATTCAAATGTAAATTTCTCTAATAAATATTCATAAGATTTAATTTAATATTATTTCAATGCTTTTTCAACGGCCTCTTAGAACATAGGTTAATGAAGTTCCTAAGTATGAATTCTTTCATCTAATCTGAATAATAATAATATTTTTGAGGAATTCAATATGTTATGCAAAGTGCTCATTTTTTTTCATGTGCATTATCTCAATCAATTTTATTCACCTGTTTTTTATTCTTTCTCTTCCCTCTCTCCCTCCTGAAATCACAATGTATGTTTGTTTTCCAGGAGAAATACTACTCTCTGTATAGGCTGGGGCAAATCCGGTAGAGTTTCAGACCATAAAAACACCGTATCGCTTACACTCAAAGATGACTTGAAGCCCAGTGTACTCCAGGGCATTGAACTGAAGGAGCCCGGGGGTGCGAGGACAGGTGGTAGTGCCTCAAGCAGCAATATAGGGGTCATCTGAACCCAAAAGTCATCACTGTGACTTTTATTTGGACCAACCAGTCTTGTTATGTTTTTATTCCAAATTCTTGATTGATAGCATCATCTCTTTTCATAGTGTTGATCTGTTGCTTTATCTAATCATGTAATATTACCTTTGTAAATTGTGATTATTTGTTATACTGGATGTCTAAAGAGTTTTTTCATGTGCAAATTTATGTTAAATACCATCTATATGTTTGATATGGGTAACTTTCCATTCACTTCTCTGCAAAACATTACTTTTTCTCAAGTGTTGAAGATTTTTTTAATGATGAATTTCTCTAATTTGTCTAACTATGCTTTTTGGTTATCTAGCACATTTTAAAAGGCAATTCTCTAACCTCTGAGGATGAATAAATTATTAATTTATATTAACAATAGTTTTTATTTTAAAATTACTAATAAAACTGATCTTAAAATACATGTTAAAATTTGACTCACTATTATGTTTCTAGACCCACAGAGTTAGAAGTTTTAATTATGGAACTATCTACCACAGAAATTGTTAGAATCATCTACTCTTCATAATCTCATCTAACACTATTATGTGTGAGAGAGAAAAATGTCTTTTTTCACCTCACAGTCTCTGCTTTTAATGAAATCCTGAGGATAGAATTCAATAGAGTATCTGCTATAGATGACAATTTCTGTAAAGTAATGAATCCTTTTGTCCCTCTTTTGTTATAAAAAGGTCATGTTGATTTGTAGAGGGAATTATTTTATATTCATTATATCATTAAGCATGTTTGAAAAATGAGACTATTAGTGTTTCTAAGGGCTTCCAAAATTCAATGGAATAACCATCATGTTCAGTACATTTTCTACTAGGCATGATACAAGCAGTTAAACAGAGTACTTCTCTCTAAAATGGGAAGTCTAAATCTAATGAACAATAAACTAAGAACAAAATGGAATCACAGGCATGGAAACATGGAACAGACTGAAAGTGACCAGAGAGGAGAGGGGAGGGGGATAATGTGGAAAGAAGGGGAAGGGGCTAGACAAAGAACATGTATGAATGACCCAGGGACATGGACAATGGTGTGGGAGCTGACTGTGGGAGCAGGGGGTGGGGCGGGCAGAGGAGAGGAAAAGGGGGAAAATTAGGACAACTGTAGTAGAATAACAATAAACAATGATTTAAAAATAAATAAATAAAGAGCTACTAAGAAACTAAAGCAATAAATAAATTGAAATAAAAAAATAAAATGGGCAGTCTACACCCTGAGAATGCTGTGTGCCAAGGTAGGCAAGCACAATATTATAGTGTTCAAGAAAGAGTTTATTTGGTTTGATTAAGTTGAAATCTCATTTGCACAATTTAATCACATAGTTTTTTAAAGGATTAATTTTTCACAAGCCAGTGGTTATGTCACTAAGCTGGCCCTCAAATGCTTGGCTTATTGACTTTCCAATAATGATCCAACTAACCAGTCTTTATTTTCCTTTGTCCTTCAGGTTAATGTATCTTTATCTCTTTCAGAGGGAGGCTATGTGTTAATAGCAAATATTTTCAAATGGTAAGTCTTCGCTTTTAATGTATTTGCTAATCAGCTCTATTGATTTATTTTCAAATCTCTATATATACTACTTTTCCCAGTCAGAATTAACATAGTCTTTTATTGCGGTATATTTTCTTTTGTCCTCTCAGATAAAGAATTAAACAAAGTGAAAAAATAAACTATCAAAAAATTTCAACAACCCATAAAAAAAAAAAAGCACTCTTCCTCTAAATATGTTTTCTATTCAGGAAAGTAGAAGCAAGTTTATCTTGGTCTAATTCCAAATTAAATTCTTAACCTATTTTAATGTACCCTAATGTAATGGTCTACTTGTCAATCCATCACTTGGTACATCTGCTTAGAAATGGGCAGGTGGTCTCTCCCAGAAATACCATTAGGTAATGATAATGATTGCAATTAGATGATAATGATCTTGGTCATTTACAACATGCAGAGTCGTTTGTATAAATGACTTTTTGTAAGTATGGCTTGGAGTTGGTAGGGAATCAAAAGATACTTTTTTCCTAGGTTACAATCTTCTAAGTAGATGAGATTAGTTCTATGGATCTGGCATGTTTCTTTCGTTTGCCTATTTAATAAAGCAAATTATTCAATTCTTTTTGGAGTGGTGGGTTGGGGAGAGCTTACCCCAAATCGGCATGTCTGTCCACCTCCCAGCCAGGGTTCTGCTGTGCGCCTTGTTTCCTGGCTGGCCAGAGGGCCCCAGTGACCGCTCAGGCTGTTCTCACGGTCATGTAGCCCTGGCAACCACAACCACTTCACCTACTGACAACACTACAGCCTCAGCTTTTTTAGAGGCGAGGTGTGATCACCTCCGCCACAGTCTTCGGTTTCCCCAACAGCTGCCCTGAGGATCCACGTAAAGTAACCTAAATCTGCAGGGACGTTAATATCTAGTGGGTCAGCCTGGGTGGATGAGAACGAGAGACAGGAAGCTAGGAGGAATCGGCAAGTAAATTTCACTCCCTTCCCTTCTGAGGGGTCACGTGTGAGCCTGGAACCAACGGTGTTTTCTTGAGACGCTGTAGTCAGCTTGGCAATGTCCCATGGTGTCTTTGATGTCCCTTTTTTCTTGTCTCATTTCCCTTTCCCTCCCTTCTGCTTTCCTAGGGATAGCAGCTCCCGATACAATTTAGCATAAAATAAGCTCTATTTCTAAGGAACTCAGGCTAGGAGAGAGCTCTCTAAGCTACTGTCCCCACATGTTTCCATTTGCTTATCCTAGAAATTGAGACATTTACTGTTTTCCTAAAATGACCAACCCTGATCTCCAGGACTCCCCATCAGAAATAAAACCGATTAATTGACATGGTTCTATAATTGCCTATTGTCTAGTCTTCACATTTTCCAAAATGAACTCCTGAGAAAATAGTGCGAGACCAGAGGGCCGTTTTTAATTTATTATGTATTATGATTTATAGAATGGTTAGGTTACCCAGGTTACACCTGATTTTTAAAAATATCATAAAATTTTAAGATGTGCTATAATGTTCTCATGTGAAATATATAGGACACTAACCAAATAACCATGCTCTGTTGTCTCATGTGAACCAATTCCATAGCATGTACTTCAGAAATAGATGGGTGTTTCTTCATTAAATATAATTAAATAAAATATGTTTTGTATTTTGCAAAGGGTTTTCACATACAAGATCCACATACTTATCCTGAGACACATTCATACTCAGGTATGTATGTGTATACACACACACACACACACACACACACACACACAAATGTGATTACTATTATAATTTACATGAGAACACATTGAGGCTCAGAGTGGTGAACTGAGTTTCCGGAATTGGTAAGTAGCAAAATTGAAATATAAAATTAGTTTTTATCCTGGACTCTTTATTCTTCATACTCTGTCATCTGTTTTTAGCTTACTAAATAGGAAGGGTCAATTGTTCTAAAAAAGTAACTTGGATATAACAAGATACCTGAATAGATATGTATTATATATCTGCAAAGAAATATTTTCTCACAAACTGCATAACAATAGATAACATCATTTAAGACTCACATAACTGTAAGCAAATTTAACTTCTGTGCTTTCCCCCTAATATAAGAAAAGAAATTAACTAAAGAAAATCTGTGGTTAACTCTTCGGTAATGTCTCCTTTGGTAATACCACCCAGCAGACAATACTGTCCAAAGGTAAAATGGCTCGCCTTAGAGAGAGAAGGCTTTGAAGTTTCTTTATATTTCATGTGAATTCAACCATTGGTCAGATGCTGAAATGAACAAATTCTAAGATCCTAAGATCGATTGGCCCCATTTTGGGAAAAATGTGTATTCTTGGAGAATCATTTGTTTACATCTGAAAAAATGGTAAGAAATGAGAACAAATGGACATTTTTCTGAACAGAGAAAAAATTATTGATGAGAGCCCTCAACAAATAAATTTCCTTAAATTTATTACGATCTACAAAGAAACTGCATAGAGAAATCTATGTTTTCAGATTCATATAAAGCCCTTCCACATGTAACATGTGAAGCAGCAGGGAAATGCAGGAAGCCTGGAGAGCACAGGAATGCTGCTTTGGGCAAGACTTTTTAGGACACTGACCCAAAGAATTAGGGGGAGGAGTGGTTTTGTACCATCAGTTACATTCCACAGTGAAAAATTCATTGTAACCTATTCCCTGAAGCTACGAGATGCATGTGCTGCTGAAGTTCTAACGCTAGGTTTTATCAAGATGAAAAAAACAAAACAAAGCTGCTGGAAATTCCAGCTCTTTAGAGGCAAGCCCCCTACAGACACCTGCGCTGATTACTTCTTGAAATTTTGTTGCCCTTTCCTGGCAAAGTAAACAGCCTAGTTTATCTGTTTGAAAAATCTACTTTAAGTTATCAGAGGAATAGACGGATTTTCAATGCGAACAATGAAAACTGAGTGATAAGATGTCATTTATTAAATCACAAAGTGTGTGATTTTGCAGAAGGTAGACTTTTTGACCAAGTGCCAGATCTTAGAAGTAAAAAGTAGCCATTAGAGAAGCAGTTTTGCTATCAATGTATGGTGATTCAACTTTAAATGGTTGTAATCACCAAAAATGATGTAAGCCAGAACTTCAAAAATGTATGATAAATTAAGATCATCATTAGGCTCTAGGGCTTGTTGGAACCTTTCCCACATAACCAACTGCAAGGGTCATCTACTCCTCATAACAATCACAATACACCAGGCACGACAAATGTTGCCCCCCAAATGGCCACATGGCTTTCTGATGTAGAAAAGTAGATACATGCAGAAATTATGTAGCAGGAATTTTACTCACCCAAAGTGACTCCTGGCACTCAAGAGGCAGAGTTCTTTTTAAAGATGGCTTAACTTTGTATAATGAATAGATGTAGAAATGAAATAAAAATAAATGAAACATTAAACATAACTATTCCTTCTGGGAATGGTTAATAGACAAACACATGGGGGAATAAGCTTTAAATTTAAAATATCTCAATAATTCTCCACATGCACCATGAACTTTAATAAACACAAATGTCAATCTCTATATTACTTCGAAAAGTGGATTGAAAAAAATTCTCAAACAGAGGCATAAGCTCAAGAGATGAAAGCTACAAATTTTGACATAAGCTTATAGAATAAGATCCTCAGGTTTTCACTTGAACACTCTCTCACAAATACCCTCCCGCAGGCTCTCCATACTTAAGAAGCAAGTGTAAGGTTGCAAGCAGAACGCGGCTACGTTACTGCCAAGGCTGGTAATAGGCTCCGTTCGCCCTTAGGGATTCAGGCCACTTCTGAAGAACTGCGTCCTGTCTGGAATGCTATATATGTATTTGTGTGTGTGTGAGAGAGAGAATTCGTATTTATTCTTTTTTAATAGAATTAAATTTATTGGGGTGCCATTGGTTAATGCATTATGTAAGTTTCAAATGTACGATTCTGTACTACGTCATCTGTATATTGCATTGCATGCCCATCACCCAAAGTCTAGTCCAGGATACTATATTTTAAGTAGGACTTTTATTAACTACAATATATCCCAAGAAATGTAATACCAATCTTGAGAAACCTGGGAAGGAATGAGACTCTTTTTAAAAGCTGTGCTCCCTTCCAACAAATCACCTTTCCTCAGCGATGAGAGGCCTGGGGCTGGATGGGGGCTCCACCTCCCCTCAACACGGAACGCTGAGGAGGGTTACTTAACTTCTCTGCACTTACTCCGTCCACCGCATAGCTAGGGCATCGACAGACTGTGTTAAACACAACAGATCGCTGGAATATTACTTGAAGTAAGCCACCTGTGCCATGTAGGACACTATTTCTCTAGAGCTCTTAGAAAATATTAACTATTACAAATACGCAAAGAAGGCACAACTTTTTAAAGGAGAAATTAGACAAACTAGCTATCACCTCTGACTTGTCAAACTGTTATGCAGGACTTTTAGTTAACATTACGTGTGAAAGAAAAGAACTAGAATCATACGATGGCTTTTTGGGACAGTTTGAGTGCAACTTAAGAAATAATAACATTCTAAAAACTGGGTCTATTCAGATGTGAAAAAGCAGGACAGGGTCATGGAGCCAGAGCTGCATCGGAATGTGTCCAAGCACCGGTTAAACGGCTCTTGGTCAGAGAGATCACAGGAACTATTTCTGCTTAAGAAACCTGAACTGCTTAAAGACTAATATATATTTGCCTCTCCAAATACATGATAAATTCTTTTGAAGAAAGGAGTACGTCTCCTTATTTTTATATATTCCTATATAAAAGTAGCCTTTAAGAAAATAAATACCTGTCGAGGACTGAATTCAAATGACAAGTGTAACTTAAAATGGTTACATTTTTTGGATAGAACAACAGTCTGATAAAAGAGTCCAACACTGTATTTCATCTCTTCTAATACACATATTTTTCGTATGTTAACATTTCTGAAATGGAGATGCCTCTTAATGGTATCATAGTTTGCTGTCTTTTTTCTTTACCTGTGGTGCATAAAATGATTTTACTACGACGGTGCTTAAAAGTTGATGGAATGCCGTATTTTGTGCATCTATTATGTAGGAGGTACTAAGTACTTTACATGCAATGTCTCATGTAATTATCATGATAACCTTTAGATGGGTATTGTTATCACCATTTTACAGGTCTAGCTTCGAGAGTAAAAGGAAAATGTCTATAATCAGGCAGCTCATAGAGATGGAGTCAGAATTCAACGGAGATTTGTTTGATTGCAAAGTTCATGTTGTAAGTTCAACAACATGCTCATTCTAAGAAAGGTTTGGAAAAGATTTTTTATTTTAAGAAGGAAAAGACTGAAAGTCTCCAAGATGCTTCTATTTATTTACTAATGCTTCTCACGCTCCTTGTCTATCCCCTCTGCTGGGTCAGGTACTAGAGCTTCAGAGCTGAGCTGCACTGGGAGCAGCTGTGTCCTCTCAGGTTGATTCCAAAGCTAATTCAACATTAAAGCACAGTACAATGTGGAGGAGAATCTAAGAAGCCAGAGTGGTGTTGAGAAAGATTGCCTTCTTTTTAAAAAAGGAATACCATATCTTTTTGATCTCTTTTAGTAGAGTTGAAAATTCTTCTGTGGAAAAGATATTATTCCCAAAGATAAATACTTTCATACCTTAACAAAATAATTTTGCCACAGCCTCAAAATTTGCAAACTGACAAGATTACTTTTACAACAGAATTTTTAAATCAATTTGTAAATTAATAGAAATGGCTTGTTAAAAAACATATTCATATGACAATTTTTTTAAACTATTGAACACCAGTATTTTGAGAAATATTTGAAATAATGGCAAAGGCAACAAGATTATGGAATTCTTCTCTAAACTGCCTTGATAGCTGCCTTTGTAAGGACCATGATATAATCATTTTTATAGCTATTTCAATATCAGGACCAAATGTAAAAACTTTTATTTATGGGTTTTCTTATACATTATTTTTAAAAGAATACCTTCCCTGCTCTAAGGTCACAGAGCATTTTCATGTTTTATTGTAATATGTTTATATACTTTCCATTTTTATTGTTCTTTCATATTGGTCTTAAGTCCATCTTGAACACATTTTTGTGAATCTTCAAAGGTAGGAATTCAAGTTTTATTTACCTGGGTGGTGAGAATATTATCCCAACTCCATTCTATTAACTGATCTGAGAAGACATTTTTGGTATATTAAATTTCTATTTGTCAATTTCTGGATACTTTTTTGTGTTCCACTAAATATCTCAACTTATTATTTACTACATTTTTTCAATTATGTTTTGATATCTGATAAGACAGTTATTATTGTTTTCCAAAACTGTTTTTACTCTTTCCGTATATTTTTCCCATATAAATTTTAGAGTTGATTCTCAGATTTCATTAAAAATCCTGTTGAAAATTCTCTGACAATTGTATCAACTTTAGTATTATTTTGAAAATTAATATTTTAGACTATTGAAATTTTACATCCATGAACATGATATATTTTTTCACTTATATATTTTTAGGTCTAGCTTTAATTTCATATTTTTTAGCATAAAACCTTTGTACATGGTATTTACATTTATTCTTATTGCCTTATAATTTAATTCTTATTTTGAACAAAAATAATTTTCTATTGTAATCATTTGCTATTTATTTAAAATGTTCTGTACTTTGATTTTTGTATGAGATCACTTTACTGATCTATTTTACTATTTCTCATAATTTGTCAATTGATTATTTGGAATTTCCCTATAGAGGATAATGTTGTCCTCATAGAAAAATGCTTTTCTATTTTTCTCTTCAATATTTAATTTCATTTTTTGTTGTTTATTGCAGAGTTAGGACCATGAGTCAGTATTGCAAGACACACTGCTTTTCTTGTTCCTGCATTTACAAGGCTCCTCCAACTTGAGGTGCAGTGCATGTGAATGTTGACTCCATGACAAATGTGAAGTTTAAATATCGACTTCCCCAATCACAACCTGTGTGACCTTCAGCAAGATGGATCTCCCTGCACCAAAACAAAAATAATAATAATCATTTCCTAGGGTAGTTGTGAGGATTAAGTGAATGAATATATGAACAGTGCTTAAAACAATGCCTGGCATACAGTAAGTGCTATGTAAATGTTACCTACTATTATTGCTATTTTGACATTAAATATGATGTTTGATGTAAGAGCTGATGCCCTCAGATATAGACACACATCTGGAATTTGAACCATCTATTATTAAATACTAGCAAAAAGAATTGCAGAGTATTAGCATTAGGCTTCAAATAGTACCTTAAATAAAATGCACTGAACTACGTGCATTGAAGTAGAGTGAATTGAATAGAGTGAATTGGGGTAGAAATCTAAAAAAAGGGAGAAAGTTAATCATTCTGTTTATTGAATATCAAATATGTTCCAGGAGCTGTACTGGATCACTGCCATTGTTCTTCATAACAACTCTTTAAGATAAAGAATTCCAATCTTTTAAAGTGAAAATAAAGAAACTTGACCAAGGTCACACATGAAGTGGACACAATGTTCAAATACTGGTTGCAGTTCTACAGAGAGTAAACCCTGGAAGGTTTGAGAAACCTCACAGATGACCCTAGAAGTCTGTGGGTATTTCTTCTCCTCTCCTGTGTTGACTGCAGAGAGAACAAAGCTGAAAAGATGAAGGTGTTCATCCCGTTAAAACATGGGCTCCCTGCGAGCACAGTCTAGGTCGGTTTCAAAATGCAGTGTCTAGAATAGTGCAAAATGTAAAGCATCAAAGATATTTTTATATTGATTGATAAGGACGCATGTGTTTGTGCCACTCAAATGGAAGATACTCACATACTGAGCTACCAAAATATCCATATAGTTTCCTTTCTGAAAGAGTATCTGTGCAATTCTCATGTTGTATAACAGTTTTCTATTTTAAGTTCTTCATCTCTGTGTAGACAAGAAAGCTGTCAAAAATACAGGCACCAGGCAAGGAATTTTTCTGAGATTAGAACTTGAGACTTGCAGTTATATACAGATCTGCCTTGAATGTTGGGGAGTGCACTTCTACTATTTTTTCTTTTCTTTCTTTTTTTTCCCCCCAGAAAACCTATAGTCACCTCCTTGTGGAAACTAAAGACTTATTAAAGTTGTGTTTGTGTCCTAGCTGTTGGGGCTTGGTAGATTGAGTGCCAGCCTGTGAACCAAAGAGTCCCAGGCTCAATTCCCAGTCAGGGCACATGTATGGGTTGTGAGCCGTGTTCCCAGTGGCGGGTGCACGAGAGGCAACCACACGTTTCTTTCCCTCCCTTTCCTCTCTCTAAATATAAATAAATAAAATCTTTTTTAAAAAATAAGTTGTTTTTGTTAAAAGAAGATTAAGTGAATACAAAATATTAGTATGACATTAAAATAGAATGTGATGACATTCTATTTAATTAGTAATAAAATTTCAATAACATCTGTTGAGCACAACAGACCACCGAGGTTAGCATTTTCAGTTATTCCGACTTGACATAGGAAGAAATTGAAGCCCAGAGTTGTCCGGCAATTTCCCCAAGGTCAATCCCCAAGTAAATGGTAGAAATAATTCAAACCCAGAAGGACTGGCTCCAGAATCCTCCTTCTTAATCATTACATTTGCTGCCTCATGTGGTAGTTAAAATGTCTTATGTTTCCTTCCTAAATATATATTTAATGATAGAGGGATGTATCTCTAATCACTACAAGCACCCCTCCCCCTAAAAAACATTACTACAAGTGATGCTACGTTTGCTTCCAGAAGAATGGCCAAAAATTCAGAAAGAAAAAACTATTATTCCACACCTTTGCTGTACAGCCCACGGCAGGCCCCACAGCAGATATGGTTAGCATATTAAATGATACCTTGAAGGGCTTCCTTCTAAGCCTCAACTCCTACCTCCAACAATGCTCATTAAAAAAATAAAATAAAAGATTACACTATTGATGCATTTTTAACTTTATTATTTTCAATGTATGGTCCAGCTACTGTGTTAGTTGCCCTGCATAATGAAGTTTCCTCAAAATGGTATGTGCTGCTGTTTTGTTTTGCGCAGAGGAAATTGAGTTCCCCTCTTGGAGTGAGCAATCACTTGGCAGCAGAAGTTATTTTAATGGACATCTCTTTACACTGAGCCTTTGCCATCTGTTTCGCCCTCTAATTACAAATGTAGGAAGAACACAATTCACAATTGTGTCTATAAAGACAAATATAAGGGCCTTAAATGCAGGTTTATATTACTGCATCTGTTTGCTGATTTTAAATCCAGGAAGAACAAAAGGGCAGGAAACTTTTCTTCCCCTTCTCGATACAATTAACATAGACAAGTAAGACTTCATAGGGCAAAGGGACTGAGATTGGTTCATCCAGTAAAAACCAGAAAATGTGAGTTGCATTTTACTTTATATTCCATTTTTCCTCTGATTCAAACGGCACAGAAATTAACATTTTTTTATAGGATAGGTAGAAAATTCACATGACTTTAACTGCACCATGACAAGTGTGACTCAGAAGCAGGACCCCTGTCGTTTCATTAATTTAGATAAAAGACAAAGGGTTTCCTTACATATACATAATGTTCTGTTTGATAAAGCTCACAAACCTATGAGTGGATGAGAATCACAAATCCTTGTCATTTGGCAACGGAGTAATGCTTCCTCAGCCCGGTGCCTAAGGCTGGAGTCGCATTCTAACAAGGATGAGATATTAAATAAAATAAGATAGCATATGCATAACTGGGCCACTCCACATTTTGCAGGTTCGATTTATTGCAGCAGCACCTTGTGTCTATGGTGGTCTAAATGTCCTTACTTCTTAATTATGACAGCTGCACCCTCTTGAGATAACAATTAGTCCCTGAAATGCAGAATTTGCTCATACCCCTAATCAGCCCAGCTATTATCAAAGTCAAATCTGTTCAAAATATACTGAGCTATATAAAAAAAGGTTTAAATTACCCCTGCCTGCAGATGCTAATCACTAAGGCACTGGCATGGCTTAAATTCTTTGGGACCCCTAGAGCAATATTGTGACATACTATGCCATACTCAGCAGCACACCACTCACCAGGAAATAGCTTGAGCACATCCTGGGAGACCCTCTCTAAGTAAAACAGAAGTACAGCAATTATACTGTGTTTTTCACTAATACACTAAAATTAAAACTCATAAAATCACTGAGGATTAGGGAAATAAGCAAAATTGAACAATAACTTGTGCCTGTAAACACAAATTTTAATTTGCCACCCAATTAATATCCTGACTGAACAGAGAAAATCGAGAAAATGTAAAATTGTTTTTATCTAAATTTTATGTTTTTCTTTTTTTCTCACGCCCATAAATGCACCTTCCTGCTAAATCCCTCACACATAAGAGGGTCACTCTGATGAGCCAATAATGTGGCGATTATTACCCTACCGGTGTTCCTCGGCTATTTCTAGACCACTAATGCCGTGAAATGGAGATGGGAGCAGTACCTTCATTCACCCTATTAAAGTTAATAACCCAGTGATTTATAAGACACGACACATTTTAAGTCGACGGAATTCATTGTCTCATTAAACAAAGCAGACAAGGTTGAAAATATTATCCTCCAGTGCTTTGAACTTGCATATGCCCCATTATAGTTGCATGAATGGAGTTTCAAAAGAGTCATGTGCAGGTAACTAGTTGATATTCTTTTTTATTCTTTTTATTGAATTTATTGGGGTGACATTGGTAAAGAAAATTATGTAGGTTTCATTTGTACAATTCTATAATACCTCCTCTGTATACTGTACTGTGTGTTCACGACCCCAAGTCAAGTTTCCTTACTTACCTTCTATCACCCCTATACCCTCTTCTACCTTCCCCTTGCCCCCTTTCCCTCTGGTAATCACCATACTATTGTCTGTGTCTATGAGTTGGGGTTTTTTTGTTAAATCCCTTCACTTTTTTTACCCAGCCCCGCAACTCCTCTGATAGCTGTCTGTTCTCTATCAATGAGTCTCTTTCTATTTTGTTTGTTAGTTTATTTAGCTCATTAGATTCCACATATGAGTGAAATCATATGGTACTTATGTTTCTCTGACTGGCTTATTTCACTTAGCATAATACTCTCCAGTTCTATCCATGGCTGTTGCAAAATGTAGGAGCTCCTTCTCTCTCTCTGCTACATAGTATTCCATTGTGTCAATGTACCATGCTTTTCTGATCCACCCATCTACTTGGGCTGCTACCAAATCTTGGCTATTGCAAGATTTGGTACACTGCAATGAACTTAAGGGTGCATATGTTCTTTTGAATCAGTGTTTTGGTTTCTTTGGATATATTCCCAGAAGTGGAATCACTGGGTCATAAGATAGTTCCATTTTTTATTTTTGAGAAAACTCTATTCTGTTTTCCACAGTGGCTGCACCAGTCTGCATTTCCACCAACAGTGTACAATGGCTCCCTTTTCTCCACAACCTCACCAACACATTGTTGATTTATTGATGATTGCCATGCTGACAGGTGTGAGGTGATATCTCATTGGCTAATTGACATCCTTAAAAGAAGATATCAACCCTTAGTATTCATAGTATTAGTAAGATAAAATGAGGAATCAATTGGGCACATTTAATTTACCTGCACAAAATTTTACACGCAATAGTTTATGTTTTCTTCCTCTAAATTTGGTTAAATTGGCATCATACATGACCTCTTCCCAATAAATTCAACCTGCTCGTCCACCAAATTTACTACCAAAGTCTCTCCCCCAACAAGTCTACTCTCCGTAAATCAAGATTCCTGCCCCCAAAAGTCCACTAAGTTGCCCGGGGGTGGGGGAATGTGTATTAGTAGAGATGATAAGGCAGGGCTTCCTTTTCCTATCCCCTGGAAATGTGAAAAAAAATAATGGATAATGATGAAGAAACAACGTTTTCAAAACTTAAAGAATCACTTCTGTTAAATTTGTTTTGCTGTCTCTCATCTTATTCATTTTTTTAGTATATACTAGATTATGT
Source organism: Mormoops blainvillei (assembly GCA_004026545.1). NCBI lineage: Eukaryota > Metazoa > Chordata > Mammalia > Chiroptera > Mormoopidae > Mormoops > Mormoops blainvillei. The sequence goes on along the minus strand of PVJD01003269.1, from coordinate 112,728 downwards.
TATTATTTTATTTGAAATTTTTCAATAGCTCCTCGCTGCAACCAGAAGAAAACCCCAACTATTAGACAACTTCTCGGATTTCATCTCCCTCCATTTTTACCCTTTTCACTAACCTTCAGTCACATTGGCCTTTGTCTGCACCTGATTCATGTCAAGTTTCTTCTGTCTTGGGCTTTTGCACTTACTGCTTTACCTGCTCATATACTGTTTCTTAAACTTTGTTGTGTTCTATCCACTTGTTACCATTCAACTGATGATAACTTAGAAAGCCTTTGCTAATTAATCTACATGTAAAGCAGCCCTCTAGTCACTATAATATTAACCTATTTTATCTTTGCCATTACATACCAATACCTAAAATGTTTTTTCACTTGAGTCTATGGATGGATGCTCTCTCTTTTCCCTGACCAGCTCCTTAGGGTAGTGGGGGCTCTGACCCATTAATGCCAATGATACCGCTGTGCCTGACACACAGTAGGTGTCCATTACAGCAGGCATTAGTGCATGTTCGCACACTCAAAATACGGTTGGTGTAAGTGAAGAACTAAATTTTAATTTATTTAATTAATTTAAATTTCAATAGCCACATGTAGCTAGTAGCTGTCCTAGTGAACAGCACAGCTCTTGATAATCAATTCTGGTGTTCCAAAACAAGCCAGCCGCTACCTTAGATGGTGCTGTAATGCACAGAAAGGTTTTTCTCCTTGGTATCTTTTTCTCCCCATGAGACTACATGCAAACCATTGCCTTTTTTTGTAGAAAATCATCAGCTTATGAAAGTTGATAAGAATATACTCTAATCATTTTGATTAATGCTCATGGACATTTTTAGACATGGACTTATAGCAAAATAAGAACAAATTGACATAAATCATGACCTCACTAACTCCAAGTCAAAAAAATTTCAAACAAAATTTTACCATTTTATGATCTCAAAATAATAAAAGTAAACTCCATATGTGCTAGAAATGAAGAAAGAAAAAAAAGGAGAGTGATAAGTGAGAGGTGATACTTAGAACCCTTAAGATTTCAGACCCTGATATAAGGTTTTAAGGGCAATGGGCTAGGATTTTAAATCCAGTATTTGGCAGAAGATCTTCATAAATCTCAGAGTCTGAGAAACCTCCATAGTCCGTAAAAAGGAGACAGAATAAAATTTATGCTTCAGGAGAGATTGCCATTAGTCTGGATTCCCGAGTCCAATTTAAAGAACAGAAAACAAAAACCACCTATAGAAATCAAATTCCAGGCCTTAGGCACAGATTGGTGAAGCTTACAAGTTTATGCAACTTGGATTATGGGCACCTTGAACTCATAAAAATAACATATACAATCAGACTTAAGATCATTGAAAATATAGGATCCTGAAGAAAAACCTTTGCTGGAACTTAAAAAGTGTACTTTATTGTAAACGTCCTTGTTACAGAACATAGAATTTCCTTTAGCTAGGTTAATAAGAAAGGTTATCACTAAAGGGTATTAAGGTAACAAAGAGTTTCTTCCAGTCCAGGAAAACAAGGTTGGTTGCTCTATAGTCAAGGAAGAAGCATACATTTTGGGAAGCTGTACAGCTGACCCATAGGAACGGTCCAATGAAAAGCCCACTGCAACCAATGTCCACTGCTCAATACCTGTGTTGTTGGGGGCACTTGAACTTGCACCACAACTGCCAGAGCTATGATTTTCTCAGATGTTACCACAGGTTGACCACTTTTGCCTTTCTAATATGACTTGGGTGCTTCTTCAAATGGAATCTAGTTTACAAGGGGAGCCCCAGGTCTAAGAAGACTGAAAAATGTAGATTTTAGCTTTGCACACTCTATAGTACAGAAAGGAAGTCTCGAAAGCATTATGACTAAGTACTTAATGAGCCAATCTGAAAAATATACCTCTTATATCTGATGTCCCTAAGTGTGACCTCCATTATTATGGATATAGAACATAAGATTATACAATATGTTGTACTAATTTTTGAACAATGTCCTAAAAATTCTCCAGTAAACTGCAAATTCCATTAGGAATGATCAGTCTGTGTGTTTATTCTTGATTCTAGGCACTACCATAAAACAGACATAATATATGCTAAACAAATAAATTCTAAATAATCAATTATAAAACTAGACTTCAGGAGACTACAACTCCTTTTTTAAAACAAACAGAAGAAAAGGGAATTTATGATAATACACATCCCATGGTAGATTAAGGCATGAATCTGACTTTTAGGAAAAGTGTACCATATTTATATGCCTAGAATTTATGACAAGCTTTATTCCAAGTTGTTTGGGAATAGGTCCCCAATAGGCATAAATATGACAGCAGCTGAAAGCAAAGGGATCTAATGAGTATTTTTAAAGGATAACTAGTATTCTATGGAATAAATAACAGAGACTTAAAGAATGAAATATAGCAAGTAGAGAACAAGTCATTTAAACCTTAAATGTTAACTTTGGATGGAACCATGGTATAAGGTTTTTAGTATTTCCAAAAACTGAGTTTTTAATATTTTGAAGTAGGATGAGGCTGTCAAGATCTTTCATCTTTTTTACATTGATAATGTAAGAGGATATTTAATTCTATATTATTAGGGAAAAGATAAATGGAATTTAATATAAAACATGAAAGACAGATTTCCAGCTTCCAGTTCTGCACACAAGGATCTTGTAAGCTACAAGTCTACGCAAACAAGTAAAAAGCTAATTTACTGAAAAATCAAAGATCCTTCTAGAATACATAAGAGAGACAAAAACACAGAGCAAGTCACTGCCCAGAAAATTGGAGAGACCTATGTGCCCATAGAGAAAATAAATTACTGGAGCAAAGAGCGAAGAGCTGAGACCACCAGGAACACCAGTGAGGGCACAGGAAACTGGAACAGTAATTGACTGGTTGCTGGAGGCTCCGTGTGGATGACTCTGAGAGCTAACGCCTCTGGGGGGATCCTGCCTGTTACAAAGAGGCACCACAGTTTTGTGAGATTTACCTCCAGGAGCTCAACCAGGTTCCAACAGCATTTTGGAGAAAAATCCCCTCGTGCTTCTAGCAGGGGAAGGGAAAGGAGTCATTTTTAAAAAACCCCGGAGCAATCTGTTCTTCTTGATCTCGGGGGAACTAATTAACAAAAGCTTCATCTGCTGGGGTTTTATCAGAGCTTAGCTCACCTGGGAGAAAGGAAAGAGCCAACTCCAGTCCATGCTAGCCAACCCCTCTCATCTAAGAGGGGATTAAAAAAAAAAAGTAAAAACACCTGTAAAGTTTGAAGTCCAGAGGATGAGGCTTAATCACAAGACTACAGAACTCTTCTCCTCCTTTCCCCCGACCTCACAGCCACATTACTAAAGGCCTGTTTACAGGAGTTCCTTTTAACCAGTACATCAAGTCTGGCTACTAAGAAAAGAATTACAAGACATACCAAAAGGAAGAAACACACAGTTTGAAAAGACAGAGCAAGCATCAGAATCAGACACGGTAGGGATGTTGAAATCATCAGACTGGGAATATAAAACAATTATGATTTTTTTGCTAAGGACTCCCATGAATAAAATAGAATGCAGGTAGTGTAAGCAGAGAGATAGAAATCCTAAGAACCAGTAAGAAATGCTAGAGATTAAAAAAGAAAAAAGAAACGCTGACAAAAATGAAAATACGTTTGATGGGCTTACTAGTAGACTGGACACAGCTGAGAAAAGAATCTCTGAACCCGAGTCTTTCTGAATAAAAACCTCAAAACTGAAAAGAAAAGAGAACAAAAATTGAAAAAAAAAGACATAATATCCAAAGACTATGGAGCAATGTAAAGAGGTGTAACATATATTTAATAGGAATAGCAGAGGGAAAAAAAAAGGAAAAGTAAAGAAAAAAGAAGGAAAGAAAGAAAGAAGGAAAGAAGGAAAGAGTAAAAGAGAGAAAGGAAGGAAGGAAGGAAATATTTGAAACAATAATTACCGGGAATTTCCCCAAATTAATGTCAGACGCCAAACTTCAGATTCAGAAAGCTCAGAAAACAACAGGCAGAATAAACGCAAAAACAGAACAAACAAAACCCCCTACGACTAGGTTTATCATTTATAAACTACAGAAAATCAAAGATCAAGAAAAAACCTTGAAAGAAACCAGAGGGGAGAAAAATTCTTACCCACACAGGAACAAATATAAGAATTACCTCTTAACTCTCTTCATAAACCACGTAAGAAAGAGAATGGAGTCAAATATTTAAAGTGCTGAGAAAGAAAAAAACCACCAACCTAGAACTCTATACACAAAATTATCCTTCAAAAGTAAAGGAGAAATAATGACTTTCTTACACAAACAAAAAATTGAAGGAATTTGTTGCCAGTATATCTGCTTTGCAAAAATAATGATGAGGAGGAAGAAGAGGAGGAGGAGGAGCAGGAGGGGGAGGAGGATGTTGAAAGAAGTTCTTTACAGAGAAGGAAAATAAAATAAGTCAGAAACTCAATCTATATAAAGAAAGAAGAGTATCAAAGAAAGATTAAGTGACAATGAAAAAAAGCTTTTATTTCTCTTATTCTTAATTGGTCTATATAACAGTTTGTTCAAAATAATAGTAACAATGGACTTGATTGTGTATGTTTATGTAAATATCATATAATATACATATATAGTATGCTTATATGTAAGTGAAATGGATGACAACAATGATACAAGGGTTGGGCAGGAGGAATTAGGAATACATTTATTTTGTTATTATAAGGTACTCACACTGCCGGTGAAGTGGTATTGTGTTGTGTTATTTAAAAGTAGACTTGTATTAGTTAGAAATGTATATTGCAAATTCTAAGTAACCATTGAAGAAAAAAATAAAGAAAAAGTATAACTGATATGCTAAGAAAGTAGAGAGAATGGAATAATTTAAAATGCTCAATTATCATAGACACAGAGGGCAGTATCATGTTTACCAGAGGGGAACCGGGGTTAAAGAGGTGGAGCTTTCCTTTTTTGAGGGGTAAAGAGGGTCAAATATATGCTGATGAAGGAGATTTGACTTTAGGTGATAAACAAACGATGCAATACACAGATGGTATAGGAGGAGTGACCCCCAAAAATGGAACTTATTTGTAAAAATCTGTGCATTTATCCTTACATGTTTAAACTTCAGTCACCTTCACAGTACTCTCATTTGATGCAATACACCTGTTGAGACTTTTTCCACTGCTCAAAACAGTTTTTGAACTTGTCGATTTTGATGCCTTTTAGTGATTCTGCAATATTTTGTTTTGCCTCTTCCACATTGGCAAAATGCTTCCCTTTGAGGGCTTTTTTCATCTGGAAAAACAAAAAAAAATTGCTCAGGGTAAGATCAGGTGAATAAGGACGGTAGGGCATGGAGATCATGCCAGTTTTGGTCAAAAAAAGCTGAACACTCAGCACGGCGTGGGTGAATGCCCTCATAAACCACGCATCATGAAATGGGCAAATGCGTTGAGTCTTCAGAAGAAATTCACTGAAGCTGAGCACAGCCTCTCACAACGACACCAGCTGGTACACTGACACAGATGGGTTCCTAAAACACTTACCTAGCAGGGGAAACCTGTGCTACAAGGGGCCTGCCCTCCACAAGATAATTCTGGTTTTGGGGGGTCATCACCCTTGTATTATAGAATTGTACATTTGAAACCTATATAATTTTATTAACCAATGTCAACCCCGTCTAAATACATACATACATACATACATACATAAATAAATAAATAAAATGCTCAGCTAAAACTGCAAAAGGCAGAAAAAGGTGGAATACAAAAATAGGAACAAGGAACAAGGCAACAACTAGAAAATAGTAACAAACATGGTAGATATTAATTCAACTATATCAATAATCACTTTGAATGTCAATGGTGCGAATGTACCAATTAAAAGAGATTGTCGGAAAGGATCAAAAGACATGTCCCAACTGTATGTTGTCCACAAGAAACCTATGTTAAATATAAATATAGATTAAGAGTAAATGGATGCAGAAAAATATGCTATACTAACATTAATCAAAATAAAGCAAGAGTAGCCATATTAATTTCAGACAGAGCAGGTTTCAAAGAAACAAGTTATCAGTGATAAAGAGGCACATACCAAAAGTCACCTAGGTTTTCTCCTATGTTATCTGCTAAGAATGTTAGAGTTTTGTTTTCATATCCAGGTCTGAGATGTATTTCGAATTAATTTTTGTGGTGGGTGTAAGGTCTAAATTTAATTTTTTTCATGTAAATGTCCAGTTGTTACAGCACCATTTGGTCAGGGAGCTATTTGTTGTTCCATTGTATTACCTTTGCTCTGTCATTAAAGATTGGCTATTTTTATGTGAGTCTATTTCTGGGCTCACCATTCTGTTCTATTGATCTATTTGTCAATTGGTTCACTGATACAGTACTGTATCACTATAGCTTTATAGGAAGTCTTGCAGTTGGATAGTATCAGTTCTCCAGTTTTTAACTTCCTCAATATTGTGTTAGTTATTCTTAGTCTTTCGTCTCTCCATATAAACTTTAGAGTCCATTTTTCAATATCCACAAAATAACTTGTTGGGATTTTTATTGGGATTATGTTGACTCTATAGATCAAAGTACAAAGAACTAATGTCTTGAAAATAATGAGCTTTCTTATCCACGAACATGGAATGTCTCTTCATTTATTTAGCTATGTACTTTCACCCATCAAAGATCTGTAGGTTTCCTCATATAGATATTACACATATTTTGTTAGATTTGTACCTAAGCATAAGTACTTCCACTTTGAAAGGTAGTTTTTCAGTCTTGTGAAAAACTAAACATACTCTTACAATATGATGCAGCAATCATGCTCATTTAGTATTTACCCTAAGGGGTTGAAAACATGTCCACACAAAAACCTAGACATAGATTTTTACAGCAACTTGAATCATAATTAGCAAAAGTTGGAAGCAACCAAGATCTCCTTCAGTAGGTGAAGGGATTCATAAACTGCACACCAAGCCAATGGGAAAAAGACAGTAAAAGGATCAGTGTTCGTCCCGGGGGAGGGAGAGAAGAATGAATAAGCAAAGCACAAAGGATTTTTAGGGCACTGAAAATACCCCGTATCATATTATAGTTATAGATACATTGTCATTATACCTTTGTCCAAATCCACAGAATGTAGGACGCCAAGAGTGAACCCTAATGTAAACTGTAAAGTTTGGTTGATTGCTATTTGTCAAATATAGCTTCCTCAGTTGTCACCAATGTACCACTACGATAATGCTGATGGGGGAGGTTGTACAAAGGTGGGGCCGCTGTAATAGGAAATCATTGTACCTTCCTTTGAATTTTGCCATGAGCCAAAAACTGCTATAAAACAACAAATTTCTTTTAAAAAATAAAGTATAAGACAAAAGATAGAAGGAATCTTTATTTCTAAACATTTAGATAGAAATTTTAAATAATTCCTATTCAGCGTTTATTGATAATAAAAACTTTTAGGCACATATATACAATTATTATTAGTAAAAGGTAGAAATTCTTTGGATTTTTTTCTTACACAGTTACTTTGAATCAACCTTTGATAAGACCTTACGTTTTTATGATAATATGCTCTTCATATCCCACAACCAGTAGGTGGCACTCTTTCTTTTGCACTAGAAATCACGTACAAAGAAAGTAAAGATGGATGGATGAATGAGCAGAGCAAACCCTATCGCTCTAAAACGCACTGTACATTTTCAGCTAAATGGTAAGCTGAAGCACTCCTGTTGTTGCCAATAATATAGGTCACTGGGACACCTGGGAAATGGCGTAACTGGGTTGTCTGATCTGGCAGGAAATTATTGCAGAGCTCTCTGCTGTTTTGGTGCCTCAGGCCCTATGACAAATTTGAAGCTTATCTGAGAGTAAGTTCAAGAGTCAAAATGATACCAAACTATAAATTTTTTATTCAAATCTCCACGGAAGCTTTAAGAAAATAACAGTGATTTAAGCTTTTAATCTCTTTTCAATTTTAATATCATGGAGGTTTTGTAATAAGCAGAAAATGATAAAAAATATAAACAGAAAAGAGAGTGCCACATACTGTCTCTAAAGGAGTTTAAAGCACGTTTATGGATATCATCTCACGCTGAGACATATTTAATTTTTCAAAGCCTTCACAAGTAAATTTAATAGTATTTGAAATATATACCATTAGGTATTTTTCCTTCAAAAAAGTCGATAGCCTGCTCATCTTTTTCTTTCTATTTTCTTTGTCTATCTCCACCTCAGGCTTGGTTGGGTTGTAGTTCACACTTTGGAAGGAGGGGTGCATATTTATTTCCACCTTTGTAAGGGTTATTGTTTTTCCTTAATACCCCAGATTTCATATTTGTTTCATTGTGTCTATCTCATTCCTAAAACATTCTTTCTGGTTTAAGATAAGGTAAAAATCAATAAATCAACCATTGTGGATAGATGGCTTACCAGACTTTAATCCCCAGCACATTGATCACACAAATCCTTCTCTTTGTGTACTTAGTTTTTTTTATTATCGTTCACTAGACCATGACTGTTAGTGCCCCAGGCAAGAGACATGTTTTATTCATCTTTATTCTACTGGCAAGGCCCAGCACAAGACTTACACATGGTGGGTATTCACACAACGTTTATTTAACGATTAAGCAAATTAATGAATTGATTAAATCAAATTTCACTTTCCTTTTCCATTATGCCACATAAACCTTCTAACATTTACTCCCATGATGTATAGAAATTTATTTCCATGCTTCAGCAACTAACATTTCTAGTATTTCCAGTTTTATTAGCTTTAAAATTTTCCTGGTAACAGTAAAGCCCTATGCCTTTAACTTTTTTTATAGTTCATCCCTACAACTATTTTTTAAATATTTTATTGTTTATATTATTTCAGATAGTTGTCCCAATTTTTCCCCCTCCACCCCTCTTCACCCAGACAAACAATCCAGTTTTAAAAATGGGCCTACAACTATTTTTTTTAATCTAATGAGTAAATGTGCACTTCCTGGTAACTGCACCACACCTCATGTTACTCGTACACATACTGACCCCAAGTGGTTGCTGGGAGAAGAAAGGAGAGTGGATGGAGGGAACAGGGATGTTTCTATTGAGAGACTGACCAACGGCCACATGCCATGGGTCATGTTGTATTGACAGAGGAACACTTTCTGATTACAGTTCAAGACCTTAAATTATGCAGTGGGTTCACATAAAAATTTCTATAAGTACAAAACTGGATTTTTAAAGCTACTTTCTAAAGCTTGAAAGAAAATTGATGTTATTGAGTCCAAGAACAAGCTTCCCCTCCAATTATGTTAGTGCATTTCTCACTAAGTTTTCACTGATACACAGGATTCATCTGCCTGGTTTAACTTGAAAAATTGCCTTTGTATAACTTCGGTGTTAAGAATTATTATCATTAGAAATCTTTCATTTTTACCACCTATGCTCAGTCTTCACATGGCTTATTTTTTGCATGATCACATCCTCTATACATAGGAAACTACGGTCCGCTATAGACAGCACCCTAGCTGCAAGTGTATGGGCAGAAATTCCATCCCGGTAGGGTGGTTTCCAGTTCCATTTCTTTTTAATAATTCACAAGAGTGATATTATTTAATATTCTCTTTTTCATTGTTGGCACTTTCGGTAAGTAGTGTCTAATTCTAGTCTTGAGTCTGCCATTGAGACGCCCCATTGGTTAAAAAAAAAATAGTCTCTCTGAGTATTTGTTTCTTCATCTGGCCTAGCTCCAGATTACTAAACTCCTCTCTACTTCTGTTTTACTATCATTATAGAAGTGAATTAAATAGTAAGGCTCAGAGGGACTATTTTAAGTATATTATGTCACTTATAGAGAGTATTCAGGAAGTATTATAAGATTTAGATGCAACCCATTTATTGAATTTCTACTACTCATTATCAGTGGCTTTGATCACCGTTTGTATGGGGATGATTAGTCCAAATCTCTTTCCTAATTGCCAGTTGTCCTTTCCCAACGTTTCTGAGATGGTTATGCACCATTTCATCTTCTTTGAGCTGTGGGAGCGGTACCTCTGACTGGCTTGGTTTTACAAGGTGGGTGGGGCAGGACTGTGTGTTTGTGGTTGTTTCTTTGTTTCTAAAGGGAGTGAGATTTAATGGCAGAATTCCACCATTGTTCGAAACCTGTGTAACTTTTGAGCAAATAGTTCCTTTCCTTTTCATAAGACTCTGGCATTTGGAGTCACAGTTCTTATAGTAGAACCCAGAGTAACTGAACCCAGGGGTTCTGTTACAAAACCCTAAAGTATTTGTCTCTTTCTGTCTGACTTATTTCACTTAGCATAACACTCTCTATGTTGCCTCAAATGGCAAAATTTCATTCTTTTTTATTGTTTTGTAATATTCCAGTGTGTGTGCGTGCGCATGTGTGTATCACATCTTCATTCATTCATCTATCAACAGACGCCTAGGTTGCTTCTTCACCCTGGTTATTGTAAATAATAATGTAAAGAACTTGATGCAAAAGATATATGGGTGCATATATTTTTACAAATTACTGTTTTCATTTTCTCTGGATAAACACTCAGAAGTGAAATTCTGGGTCATATGTTAGAACCATTTTAGTTTGTAGATTTCTTAAGAGCAATGTCTTATGCAATGATGAACTTGTGAACATGGAAATTATATGTCTGAACAATGTTTACTGTGGATGTTTAAAAAGCAGTGTATTTGAAAGACAAATATGGTTTTGTTTAATACATTACCAATATTAACAGGCTCCTTCTACTTTCTGGGTTGGTTTACAACATGATATACATATTAACAGTAAAAGCACACAAACTTAAGTGGTTTAAGGGGCTGGATCCAAAGAATGGTGCTAGTCATGAAGACTCATTTATTTTGAAACTTATTAAATATCTTAGTTAAATACTCCAGTTCTTGTTTCAGTGCCTTTAAGTTGAATCTATAGCATCGCCATTCTTGGTTCACGTATAACTTATACTCCCCTCCAGGCGGCAATAATAAAAATAACTTTTTGAAGTTATACAAGTAGTAGTTAGAGGGCGGACTTTTACTCATTTTATCTCTCAGTGAATGCTACTAAAGATAAATAATTTTATATATCATAAACTAATGTAACTTATTTATAAGATGCTTACACACTGGTTTAATGCTTTTAAGTGAGGTCAATATGGAAATTTGTATATTTTTAACTCATTGTGAGTTTTTGTGTACCTATTGGCATAAATATAAATCATGCTTTTACAGAAGTTATATTTTATGTCTTACATAATGTTTTTACATACATTGACATGCAGTCAGGATATTTGGAGTTGCTTTTGAAGCCTGTCACACTTAAGCTGTACAACCTCGGCTAACTTACTTAATATCTCTGAGTCTTAATTCCTTGTCAAATAGGAATAATAAAATATCCTCTTAAAGCTTTTACAACTATTAAATGAAAGTATAGATACAATATCCAATAATTTTCTAGCTTATATTCAACAAACGTCAATTTCCTCCCTTCCTAGCCTGTGTTCAAATGGACTACACTTCCTCTTTATCTCAATAAAATAAAATGTGAAAGTAACATTATTACCTGCCTTATAAGATTATTGTAAAATAATATACAGATACTGTCTCAATAAGTAATAATTGATCATCTTAAGTTAGTATTGTTACAGAAAGATCAATCCCCAGGTGTTTTACAGTAGGACCTTTCTGTATTTTTATAACCACCAATGAGATAACACACCCTGAAATAAAACTACGAGAATAAAAACTAGATTTAATATGATTTGTTTATATAGAGTTCTAAAATATAACTTCATAATTAAATAGGAAAAATTGTATCATCTTAAGCAAATTATATATGTTTAACAATGGTAGCAATTGTCAAAGCCCATAGGGATGTGGCATAAATAATCTAGTTGCAAGAAATTGTCTGCATACCGCTCTCATTTGCTTATTTTCTTCATTCCATAAACTATTTTAAAGAAATAATTTAGTTCTCCATTTGTTCATTTTGTTCTCCAATAATGACACAGATTAGGCATTGATTATCTGTGAAACGAAAAATAGGCTGGTTAAAAGACTATATATTCCACAGAATGTCTTTCCTTGGAAAATAAAATGTAAAAGTATTATTTTTTTCAACTTAAAACTATTTCCAGAAAATGAAATCTTTTTTATATATTTGTACTTACAGTTTAAATATGGAAGGCATGCTATTCAAAGCCAGAGGTTTTAAGTAAGTTTATTCCAAATAGTAATAGAAATTGAATAGTTAAGACATAGTAAAAATACCCATTGTGAAAATATAGGTTTAGTTTTAATAGTCAAAATTTAAAAAAATATTCTGATATTATTATAAAGTGTAGCCCACTGGAAAGCTAACTAACAACATGGCTATATTTTATAATTTTGATTATAATTGGGGAAATAGACTTCAATTTTTTAAATCAGTGTGACCTAAATGGAGGGAGACAGCAGAAACAACCTCAACTATTATGGCACAGTCACACAGAAATTAGATTTTTAAAACTTAATCTTTAAAGTGATTTTAAGCACAAAAGTATATTTATAAGAAAATATAACATTTTATTGTTTTCCGATAAATACACCTTATGGCAATTAGGTGTGTTTATAACTAAGGCAACTCTCAGTACTGTCATAGAAGCTCCTTTCTGGGACTTTTCATTATAATCAACTCTAACAGTTTATATGCTACCCCCAGCAACCTTTCTGGTCATTTTTCTGGGCACAATGACATCCTTCAATAACCTCCTCATCAATATCGTAACAATAGCTATACTGTATTTTATCAACAACCAGGTTCATTATTTAGAGCACCAGCAAAGGATTTATTGGTAAATTTTATTATTTATGTTTTATTTTACATGAATATTTGGAGTTGCTGCTGAACAAAGATTAAATAATAAGAAAATATCTAAAATAATGTTAGTCAGCTAATGAGTTGTTCTTATTGTTTCTTCTGAAGTATTTCTTTTGGTTGTTGAGAATTCCCGCTCTCTGCATGAGAATGTAGATGATGTTAAACACAATTAATTCCATAGCTTTTCCCTGATTTTACAGAAAACATTGGTAGGAAATGTATGCTTTTACCAAATGATGCCTAAATAATCTGATAAGAAAATGTTTTCACTTTTAGGAAAATATATTTAATGGAGTGTTCCTTGCGATGAGGCTTAGTTTAAGTTTACCTCTGCTATTTCTATAACCCCCCCATATGAAAATAAATATTTTTAAAGGGGTATAAATCCAGAAGAACAAGGAAAATAAGAATATGTGATGGCAGAAGATAGATGTCAGCAATTTTTTGTCAATAAGAAAGTAGGTGACTTAACAGAATGGAGAAAGCTCAGAAAACTTAAACCAATATAAGGAAGCCAATAAAGAATGAAGAGGACTGCATTGGTTCTCAGAAGCACAATTTCCTTTGAAGACAAATGTTACAGTCTTAATGTATTGGGTTGGCCAAAAAAGTTTTTTTAGTTTTTCCCTACGATATCTCCAGTAGTACTTAGTTGTCTTCAACTTCATTCAAAACAATTTTGTATTGTGACAACTGACATATCAGCGTGCATTTAAAAAAACTTACCAAAATTGATGAATTTTTGTGCAGTCATTTTAATACTGAAGGTGGAATAAAATACATATTTTTGGCATACTATGCTTTATTATTTCAAGAAAAGTAAAAACTCAACTGAAACACAAAAAGAAAAAATATTTGTGCAGTGTGTGGAGAAGGTGCTGTGAGTGATCAAACGTGTAAAAAGTGGTTTGCAAAGTTTCTTGGTACTATGCATTTGGCCTAATAATTCTTTGCCATGGGGCTGTCTTAAGCATTGGAAGATGTTTAGCAGCACCCCTGGCCTCTACCCACTAGAAGCCAATAGAGGGAGATAGCCGACATACCCAAAATATCTCAACCAATAGTTATTGGTAAACATGAAAAATGTGTCTTTTATTGTATGGATAAAACTAAATCGACTTTTTGGTCAACTCAATACTTTACTAAAAAGTTGAGGATAAGCCAAGTGATATGACATGTGCGCTACTTAGCATATGTATAGAACTTCAATATCCGTTGAAGAGATCTTTCAGAAACTACAATAAATAACTCACCACAAGCCTTTGCATGTCGGGGGTAAAGAGGGTCGGTAAACAAACTCAGGTAAAAAATACAATGAGGACAAGTGCCGCCAAACAATACAATGGGAGAGGACGAGTTTTCACTGGTGGAATTTCCTTGTTTCATGTCATCTTTTAGAATTAGAAATGCTAAATTGGTATATTCTTTGTTGAAATTTTTCTTTTAAATGAAACATAAATTTTTAAAAATCTGAGTAGTAAATCCAAATAAGAAAGGAACTATAAAATATATGTCATTTAATCGCATTCTTAACAGTTGTTACATTTGTAATTTAATCATAAATTTGTGTGAGAATTACAAATAGTTTAACCATGTTCTTCTGGTCTGTTTGATTTGACATTCTGAAATATTTTTAAGACTATTTCGTCAATATAGTTGTACACTTTGTCGATGTTTCTTTGCAAATGTAACTATTACTAGAGATGAGCCATTCTTCCAAGATATATTTTATATTACAAACATGTTCATGTGATATGTCTGAAATTTGCTTCAAAATAAATCAGTGCAGAATGGGGATTATGGAAAGTGGGTTAGGTGTCAATGAAACAAGATTTCCCCCAACTTCTGCATGTGTTTCAAGTTTTCTATAATAAAAAGTAAAAAAAAGTGGGGGGGACTTTATATGATATTGAAATGTGTTCAGTTTAGGTCACTACATTTATTTGCTTGCATTTTGAAAAATATTTTAACAATTTCCTCTTGGTTCCTATGTAAAATCTTTTCAATTATTGTTTATTTCAAACACAGTATTCAGCCTAAATATTAAAATTAATATATCTTATAAGGCAAACAAACAAACAAAAGAATATATAGTTAAGTTGCAGTTGGATAGCTGTGTAAGGAAACCCTTCCTCCAGGTGTGGCTGATATACCTGTCTTTGTCATTCATATTTTAATTAGCATCCAAAGATTGCCAGTTACTATCCTAAATATTGGTAAAAATATATTGACCTATTTGCTAAATAAACTAGGCTTGTGAAAACTAGTTTTGAGAAGCTAGTTAGGCTTATTCCCTTTACCTTGAAGGATGCTGTTAGACGGAATCCTAAGTTTTCCTGTGTCCAGCTATAAACTCTGGATTTTTTTTTGCTTGTTTGTTTCAACTGTCTCTTTTACCATAAGATGGTAGAATTAATTACAAATTGAATTCATAACTCAGCAGTCTTTAGTACCAAATTTTATTAACAGGAAACTGCTTACTCAAAAGTTATCATGGAACAATTCAAAATACAGAGCAAGAAGGACAAGACACATTTCACTGACCAATAGGTTGTTTTAATTCTGTCATGCTGTCACTAGACAAAACTCACACTTTTCATTTTTAGAGGGGGGGTAAGCTGTAATTCCAGTACTTAGTGGTACAGAAAACTTACATCGCAGCCTAGTTTCCATTCAGTCAGTCAAGTGTTTCTAGCTACCTCAGTTGGGATAGATGCATTTACCAAACTGGCCGTGCTTGAGTCTTCTTTGTTTGCAGCTTTAGATCTGCAGTACACTTGGCAACTGTCCCCTTTTCCTGCTTTGCAAAGATGCTCTGCACCACATGCTTCTCCACCCATTCTATTGTGTGATCTTGTTTCTTTCAACGCATCATATTCTGCACAGAGATATTAAAGCCCAGGCAATTCTCTACCTTCAAAGCCATAGCAATGTTATTCCCCTGGACATTGAGAAGGTAATGGCGTTTTTGAACCAGTGACTGCTGGGACTTCTCCAGGTCAATTGCATCCTGGATGTTTATGATGGAAGCCTGTTTCACTTCTTGTTAGGCAATGTTTTCACTCATGGAGTTCATAGCAAATTTGCCAATAAAGTCATCATATTTTTAATTATATAGACAAGCAACCCTATTGTTGATATGGCAGAAATGGCCTCTGAGGTGACCACATATATTGCTTTGTATAGAAGATATAGGATAAGCTCAGTTCTGAGCACATAGGGTCCCATTACACCCGTTTTAGGATAAAGGAACTGGGAGAATTCCTCTGGGATCAGCCCATGTAGAAGTTTTCCTCCACATTCAGGAATGGATGGTACAGGGGCAAGATTTGGCTGCAGAGTGTGGAAGATCCTTGCTGCCTGCAAGACCCCCAGACCGCGGAGGGCTGCATTCTTCAGAGACAGGGACCACTGTGGCAGCAGCAGAAAGTAGCACCGGAGACAGCATGGCCAGCGAGGGTCCATTTGGGTCATAGAATCCTGCCCTGAAATGTCGATGTTTGCCCAAATCCAGCACTCAAGCAAAGTGTGATAAAAACATCTACAGGAACCAAGATCTGGGATTTCCTCGATTCAGAAAGATCATATGAAGTGTTGTTTCTTTTCCGTCTGCAGATGAGGCAAAACTTGGCTAAGATTTAATTTTTTTATAGCCCGGTAGAAAGGTAAATGATTTGAGTTAGCTAATATCATTCACATCAGAATTCCTCAGTGGGCACCCGTTACCTACCAAAAGGAGCTTAACAGTTGGTCATAACCAAATTGTATTTAGGTCAGTTCACAACAGTAGTTATTAAGAATACAGATAAAAATGAAATAATCAGCAGAAGATGTATTTGAGCCCAGCTTCCGTCTCCTACCTTCACAGTTCAAATAGCTTCCTTTCCTACATTGAAAAACAAGAAAGTTTTTCTCTGGAGAAATTGAACCAGAAGGTCTCAGGCTCCCAGAGGAACAAGGAGGGAGGCAAGTGTAAGTCCTGTGCTTAGAAAGTGAGTAGGTTAAAAAAAAAAGAAAGAAAGAAGGAAAAAAGAAAGCAAGTGAACATCTACATGCCGAATGCAGAAGTCCCAGTGCTTTTCTAGGAATCTGCAATGCTTGGTTATTCACTGCCGTACCCTAGGAGGCTGCAAACCAGTTTATAAACACAGGTTTAAGATTTTTCCTTGGTTTTACTGCCCACCCCAATGAAAAGACCACCAGACTTTGTTATTTTGGGTCTCATGGTCAGGTTCCCAACCCAGTAATCCTAATGTAAAGCTTTTTTGGTCCATAAACCAAAAGAGGTTACCCTTTATTTCTTAATGTCTCATTCTTAGGAATGACTGAAGAGTGAAGCATCTCCAGATAAGTCAATGATGTTTCCAATGCCAATGAACAGGTTGTTTTGTGATACAAACAGCTGAAATGAACATCAGAAGAATTAGAGAAACTCAGGGAAAATGCAGGGAGTAAATAGAAGACATTTAAAAAAAAATACAGCTTTTGGAAAAGAGAAAATTATGCATCCATGAAATGAGAACAGGATGCTTTAAAGTAATGATCAGATTATTAAAATAATTTATATGCATTTTAAACATCAAAAAGTGTTCAGGAAATCATTTAGAAAATAGAACAAAGGACAAAAGATATAAAAAAAGGTTTTAAGTACCCAAGGTCCAACATCTAGCTAATAGAAATTTTTGGAGAGAAAGAAAGGTAAAGTAGATAGGATAGATAGATGATAGATAGATAGATAGATAGATAGATAGATAGATAGATAATAGAAAGAAAAGAAATATGTAAGGAATACATTAAAAAGAAATAATATAATTTTTCTCAGAACTGAATTTCTGGGCTGAGAAAACATCCAGCAAAATATAGGTGGGAAAAAAAAGCTTAAAGCAAGGGATATCATCATGAAATTTTAAAAATATTTAGACTTAGATTTTTCAAATGCTCCAGAGAGTTAAAAGATATAGGAGCCAAGGATACACTATATGCGATATCGGGAATCGAAATGGTATGGGATTTTACAGCATAAACCTTGCAAACTAGAAGACAGTGCTATAATGACATCAAAATCTTAAGAATTATATCTAAAGAGTTTTACATTCTGATACAACTCAACCACAAATGAGGACAGAATAATACATTTCAGAAATGCAAAAGCTCAAAAATATATTTTTTAAAACCTGCGTCACAGGGCATGGCGCCACGGGAGAAGGGACCCAGGGCAAAGTAAGGGAGCAAACCAAACCCGGGGGCATAAAAAGGGCGACGGAGCACTGCGCACTGGAGAATCACCGGCGGGGCGTTAACATTACCGTATTCTGGAAATATTAATCTAAATCGGGTTAATTTCAGGACATTCCAGGTACATAATTGCCTTTTCTGTTAAGTTTTGGCTTAAAAAGCCCATAAAGCCCATTTAAGACCAATCTCAGCTTTGAATACACTGAAGTTTAGTTATCATATTTAAACTATAATAAAGAATAATGTCCTTCTGTATATATAGTACAAGTTTAAACAACTCTATTGTATATTACTTCATTGGCTCCATTTTTTATATGTGAAAAAACCTGAAATAAAATAGAATAATTTCTAAAATCCATTATAATTAAAGTATTATATAATAATGTAATTTTCAGGAAAGGGTTCATTGTCAGTTTATCTAAACTTGTGTCTCTCTGCTCTTACTATCTTTTTTAAAAATACTTTTTGCTCATTAATAACTATTTCAAACTAGGGTGTTATAAAAATATATTTTAAACAATTTAAATTAAATTTTATTTTCATTTTTACTTTAATTATATTTTTAATAATGTATTAGTTTTTAAGAGAAATACCAGGTATTAAAGAGTCATACAGGCTATTGGTCAAAAGAAAGCTTTTGTATTACCTCTCAGTCTGGCAATCCTTTCTTTCTCTGCATTATTTTCCTTGTTTTCACCCTCATACCCTGAGACTGGGTATTTCCTATAATAGGTATTGATGTTTATACAGCATTTTCTATCCTTAGAAGAGTATCAAGATGTATTTCCTCTTTGTAGGGAGGGATTGAAATAACCTTTTAAAATTATCAAGCAAAGGCTATTTCAAAACTGTAGCATCTTCACAGACTTCTTACAATAACTTTTATTATTCATAGAATCACAAAACCAGGAAAACTCACATTGACCCTGTTATTACCTCTAGATATAAACAGTGGTCTTTGGCAATGAGCTGCTCCTCTGCCAAAAAAGAAGAAAGAATTGTAAACAAGCACCGATACCACAGTTTGCCTAACAGATCTGTAAAAATTCAAAAGCACTAGGATACCCTGGTCTAGCCTACGTGTACTAAAGGGGGGACGATTCTAATATACTATAGGTAGGGGTATAAATATGCATCAGGGGAATTTTGGTAATATGTGTAGTATAATCACAATATATATGCATAAGGTTTATATATATACTGTTGTTTATGAAAGCAAAGAATGGAAACAAAATGTCTATTTAGACAGATTAACTGTAGTGCATCTGGACAATGGAATACTTTGTTTTAATTTAAAAGAAAAAGTTAGGTCTATATTCACTCTCCTGAAAGGACATTCATAATGTTGATAATTAAAATGGTCAAAGAATATATTTTATTCTGAAAGTATATATACCCAAATCTTAACACTGATACACTGGGCAGTGATATTTATGTAACTTTTCTTTTATCCAATTTTTCTAATTTATATTAAAATTATCACTTATTTCTTAAATAATTTAACGAAGAAAATTACATGCTATAAAAATACACCTGAAATTTTCATAAAGTCCTGATAATGGTGATGCTTTTCACAAAGCCATGATAATTTTGTACAAAATAGAGTACTCTCTAAAAATTGCTCCAGATTTTACAGTGGTTTTTATAAATAGTGCTGATGTATTTGTCAGTGAAAGCAAAAATCCCACTAATTTGATCCCATCCTTTGTTACTGAAAAGCTTACAAGTGTGGTGATTTAACACTAGAGAGTAAAGAAAATTCCCTGTATTATTTTGATCATTCCACTTCTTCAGAAAGACAATGAACCTCTAGTTCCCATCATTCAGAGTGTGCTGAACTTATTGCTTGGTTTTACTAATGACCCCTTTTATTTATGGGTAATGGGCATGAACAAGATTTATAATAACTTTATATTGCACTCTTTAAAACCTGAATCCTATTCAAAAAGCCACAGTATCATGTTATATAATGATGTTGAGGCTTTCATTGTATAAATATAAAAAACAAAAATGGATTATAGTTATTCTTAGATGTTTGGAGAACTGCCAGAAATTAAAGGAAGCCACCTTTCTCTGCACTGTTTTGAGACCAGTGACTTCTAGCCTTTTCTTTGTTTATAGATTAAGTTGAGAAAATGTATAATAAAAGCTATGGTCTCTCTTTCCAGAAAATTGTTCTATGCACATATAAAATTATTTTCATATACAATTTCAGGTGTTTACAGAGCTCCCCAAAGTGCGTGTTTTTAATGGGTAAGTTAAAATTAGTAGGTGAAACTAAAAGAGAAGCTGGATGTTTTCCTACATTAGGAGGGTTTTCTAACAAAGCAGAATTTTTCAGTGATTTGTACTTCATTAATACTCAGCGAGTATGATTAAGTACATTCTGAAACAGATTGAGTCGAATGGCATAGAATGAATTCCAACCGCCAAACTGAAGTTTGACAAGATGACCTCAGAGAACTCTTTAAGATTTTTATCGTTGGATTCCAACAAAGATAGTGCATCTAGTCCAATAGGTAGGCTTTAAGAACATGAAGGGAATTAAAATAGTTCTGCTGTACTATTCTCTGTCACTCTATGTCCTCATCACAAAGACAATACATGTATTTGGTGTCCTCTGTATCTTTCTTTGACCTCAAGTCGAGCAGAGAGTAGAAACCGCCTACCACCACCTGTAAAACCCTGCTATCAGGCGTTTAGTTATGAGGAAAAAAAATCACAGGGTTCTCCCTTTAAAAACTGATCCTCTCTCTCTGGGCGACCAGCACAGCCCTTTGAGTAACAGCGTGTGGAGCAAAGCTCCCCTTATTCTGGCATCGAGAGGTCTTCTGGTCTAATGGCTACTCCCGCTCGCTCACTCTAACATGAAGTCTGCTAAAGTGGACACACCAGGGCTTTGTGTTTATTCCTTTTTAAATGTGAGCAGAAAGCCAGTATACGACATAGTTTGGAGGATATCTGCAACTCTTTTCTATGACAGGGAAAAACCAATAGTAGTATATAATTTGTGTATCATGATGGTGGTAACTTGTTTAAAATCAACATTTTTTTTCAGAGGGACTAAAGAAAATATAGTTTCCATAAAATAAGAATGACATGTTCTGAAAACTAAACTATCTGTGAATTAAAGCTTTTTTAACTTATTGGAAGATTATTTAATTAAATAAAATATGAAATATTTTTAAAACCTTCTAGAATGTATAAAAAGATAGAACATATGAAAGATAATATGCAAAAGGATCTATTCAGAATTGGTAACATTGATTTAAAAAGTGATCCCCCAAAAGAATGAATGGTAAAAATTTTACATCCAAGCCAAATGTAACAATTATTTTTTAATGAAAAAAAATATGCTCCTAACTGAAGTTTTCCAGTGCTCAGGAGTAGGCCGGGCAACAGTAAGCGGCTCAACAGTGTTTGTGCAAACTACACAAATGAAGTGTAAGTCAGCTCTATCCCGGAGTCTTTAGAAGTCACCAAGCAGCATGTATGTGCACTACCAGGTCTGCTGCGGCTGGGAGGTGAATGATTCCAGAAGCAGGGAGCAGCATAGGGAAAGCTCTGGTGTGGACAAATGAAAATTTCCTGTTGCCCTATGGTGGTCATTAAAATATTGAATAAGCGCCAACTCATTAGAACAGATGCAGCAATCGACCGGGATAGATACCAGCTCTACACAGCCCGTATGACCACACATGGCTGAGTGGCATTCCTGTTGGTGCCAACAGTGAAGGACCAGTTCTTCGGCTTGATGGGAAAGTTCAGGTTTGGTGTCCAAACTAGTTTTTTAAATGAGCAAATATGATTTTGGAAAAATGGAAATAAATGAATAATACAGGGAAAAAATAGATAAGGTAGCTTATCTGTATTAAAGCACATGGTTTTATGAAGTGAGAAGATCAGTTGGGTTATTTTTTTTCAAGAAAGAATATAAATACTTATAGGGTAATCTCACTGTGTTAGAAGTAGCTGCTCTATCTCCTCCAGAATATCCTGCTTTATCTATGTATGTGTGCATATGTACAATATGCATTTATTAAAGGGCGAAGACGTCATTGACTTTATCTTAAGGCAATAGATGCCTGATTTACCTTTCAGTGGCAGTTTTGGTGCTAGGGTTTAAGGGTTTCTTAGACACCAGAAGAAGCAAGAGAAGAAGTAAGGGTTAGAAAGAGGCACCAGAGACAAAGATCTGCTACAGGCGCGTTCTGGTTCAGGGTCTAAACTTTACCCTGGGGAGTCAGAGATGAATTACTGAGATGAGAAACAAGAAAAAGAAATCACTTTGTAAGAGCTGAGAGAGGGGCAAATTTAGGGCGATGAAACAAATGGAAAAATAATTATCTTTAAAAATAAGACTCAACCCTGCCAGAACCTTCAAATCTGATTATTGGAGTTTACTAATGGTTGAGTCTTATTTATTTCTTATTCATCTGAGAGCTGGAAAAAATGGGTTATGCTTAATTAATTTCAAATGAATTAATTAAATGAGTGATTATGAAGTTTATGTTTAAACTAAGGTTAAAGGGCAGTAAATTCAATACAGGCAACTTAATTTTTATATTTTAAGTCAGAGATATTTTTTTCTTTAAAAATGAGAGGCTTTCTTTTTTATTTAAAATCTTTTTTTTAATGTTGCTTCTTCAGGTTAGAGAATCTAAGCCATAGTGAATAAAATTCATTCTAGTTCAAGAAATTCTATTTTCAAAAAGTGACCTATTAGAAGTTTACAATTAAAGAAATGATAAATTGAATTGTGCATAAAAAGTAACCATGAATTCACATTCCATATAAAACACATTTATTTAATTTAACTTAATGATTGTATTGATTTATCCATAAATAAAATTTATGGTACAATCATGGTTATTTCTTGTTACTTAAATTATAGTTAATATTACATCAGTCTTTTGGTTGAATTTTGTTATTAAAAGTAAAGAAATAATTACCTGATCCTTCATGCAGTTTTCCAGTGTCCTCATTACTATCCTCTGCCCAAATTGCTAGAGGGCAAGACAATCTAACAATTAGAGCAGATCTAATTTTATCCAACAGAGGGCAGTCACACAAGTACTAGGCAAACAAGTCAGTATATTACATTTCGGCTATTCACATCTGCCATTCCCTTAGGGGATTATAAGAGGGAGGAGAGAGGGAGAGAGAAAAAAAAAGGAAGGGAGGGAGGGAGGGGGGAATGGAGAGATGGAGAGAGGGAGGGAGGGAGAAGAGAGCGAGGGAGGGAGGAGAGAGGGAGAGAAGGAGAGAGGGAGAGATGAAAGAAAGAAAGAAAGAAAGAAAGAAAGAAAGAAAGAAAGAAAGAAAGAAAGAAAGAAAGAAAGAAAGAAAGAAAGAAAGAAAGAAAGAAAAACAGAAGAGAGAAAAAGGACAGAGCCTTCTTAATAAACAATTCATTGGCAGACTTCTGAAACTGTTAAGCAAGTGAGTTTAATAAACAATTTGCTTGTCTCTAGATTTAAATAGTTTAACTTTGAAGTGAAAAAAAAACACAAGTTAGAAGATAAATCTTAACAAAGGGAAATGGGGAAACATATGAAAATCATTTCCAATCAAAGAGACCAAGTGTTAACAGCTTTATTTTTATGTACAAACACAATATCAGGTTACTTTTAAAGGCTAAGTAGTGAATCAGCAGCATAAATAATTCTTTATGAAACAAAAACTAGAGAAAGCTGTAAGTGAAGTGACAGATGGGATTAACCATTTCTCATAAAACATCAAGAAGAATTCTGGGTTAATGGAAAAAGTCAAGAATCAGGGATCCTGGGTTTTATCCCTAACTACTATCTGCTGGCTGTGTGACAACTGGTAGGTTGGCCAATCTATGTAAGCCTTCAGTTGCTTCAAATGCAAAGTTATCAAAGTTGTGACATAAGTGATTTTCAAAGCTGGTTGGTCATTGGAAACCTCAATTCACCAGTCTCCAGACCTGCTAAATTAAAGCTGAATCTCCAAAAATGAATCTCAGCAACACGCATACATATACATGTATATATCTAACTTATATACAGATATACACACATTATAGTTGTACAATTATATACATTATACACAATTATATACATTATATACAATTATATATAGATATCTATATATACACACATACATACACATGAACAGAGGGTCTGGCACAAATAATGCTCCCTTTTATTACAAAATCTTTTATTACAAAATCATAAGCGTGTAATTCTATTATGTAACAATCTCATACTCAAGCACACCCTATGATATTTTAGGTGAAATGTTCAAATTAAAACTAAATTATTACACCCATATTATTACCCTACCAACCACACTCAAGCAGGCATTACTTTTATCTGACCCTGTATATTCACATGCATGTGTGTTCAATTCTAGGTAATTCTGATGATCTGTCATTATAATCTGTCATTACTGTAAACAGGCTAAATGATAACTAAATTTTCTTTTTTCAATTTTCACTTTAAAATTCTGTAACTTTATGATTATTTATCATTAAGTTGGTATTTTGAGATAGAAAATATTTTTTTCTGGCCCAACACTAAAAAAAAAAAAAAAGGAAAAACAGGACAACAGAAAACAGTTGAACTCCAAAAAACCAATTTAGACACAAAGTTTTCAATAGTAGATGATACCTTGATATTTTTGTCTCTTTTCCTCAGAATTTTCATTTTTTAACTGAGTATATGCATTACTACTTTTGATATTGCATAGTTGCAATTGAATCTGTGCACTAATCATGTTGAATTTATTGTTGTTGATATATCTGAGATATGTAATAGCTAATTACCACAGGAATAACCCCAGTGTCTATGCTCTGGTTCTGAGGATACTGGGAGAATTTCTCTCCTATGAATTATGATGTCACCAGCACAACTGAAATTCTACTTTAGGATAAGGCTGAAGAAATCAGACTTAACCCAACAGCAGTACCTGAAGAAAGAGAAACAGGTTCTGGAAATGATTAGTAGATTGCATTCTGTGTAAAGGTTATCTTTTTACAATCTCACTCCAAGAAGGAGGATTCTCAGTAAGTTTAACTTTACCTTAAATACATCAAAGAAAACTTTCTTGTAAGTCACCTAACTACCCGGTTAAGTCTAGTGACAGAGATATAAAAAGACTCCATTTTAGGTGAATATGTTACATATTTTGTACACAACTTGATCACAAGGGCATGTTGATCTTTATGTTCCGTTGGTACTCTGGGAAGCAGTATAGATTCTCGTGGGATTTTAACATGGTAATGTTGACATAGGAGATGAAATACCTCATTATAAATGAGTGGCTAATAACCTTAGAATCAGAGGTGATATTGAAGAACGATCAAAGGCAATGATGTTCTCTGCTAATCTCCTGTTTTGATGAGCACATTATTATTTAATCATATCCTACATTATTTTTCCTCAAGAAGATATGAGAATTTATGATTTTAGTGATTTCATGTGACACAGCACTTTCTGTTTCTGTGGAAGAACAAAGCAGAATAATTCAGAAATCAGATCTATATACATGGTTTCCCTTTACTTATCACATTTATCTAATTGTCATTCTGCATCCCTTCCCCCCGTATCCTTTCTCTCTCACTGTCTCTGATGGAGTTAAAAAGTGCTCTTCTAATTTTACACAAGCAGTTAAAATACATATTTCTATTTCAAGATAACACTTTAAAACTATTTTCATATAATGGCAGCAAAAAATATATAACTCTGCAATTCCAAAAGAACTAAACTGAAATCAACAGTAATTCAGTTAGTCTCATGTTTTATTTTAAAATGAAAACAACTTCTAAGCAGATATTTGCCAACTGTTCAAGTTTATTTTAATATATACACATTTTTTGGGGTGGGGAGCAAGCTACAATGTTATATTCCATGCACCCTTCTGAAAGCACTCTTCCAGAGCCAACTAGTCCCAGAAAATGAAGCTCTTAACCAGTCCAGAAGATAAACAGAAAAATGTTGAATTAATTGGGATAAATAGCAGTCCCATGTTAAATGTGATTCATGCCATATCCTGCCACAGCAGAAAATACAACTGAAGATTTTAGAGCTAGTTTCACAATAAGAGATTAAGAATGCAGACACTTACCACTATCAAGAAATTTGTGAGGCATGTTCATTTTATGCTAACATGACTACCCTGAATTACCTGATCAGGAAGCTAGCTGTTATTAATTTGACTATTAGGGAAATCAAGCCTGCAGAAAATAACTTTAATATTCAGAAAGAGCTTCAATATTCAATTTATTTTCAACATAAATATATACCCTCAATATAAGGTGTCTAACTAAATCGAGTGTCACCCTGGGCCAATGACAATCTTCTTTCTTCTTAGGTTTAAGTTTTATTCTTTGAGCCTGATTCACGGAACACCTCTCATACCCCTGGTCTGCCACACTTGTGTGTAAGGCGAATGGACTTCTGGGTATTTCCTCACCCTTCAATTTCTACTTAATCCATGTACTATAATTGCTACAAAACCTGGCCTTCAAATTAAGACAAAAGGTGCCTCTTCAGTTTTCAGTGATAGTTAGATCCCTGACCTTCATCACATGGATAAAGAGAAATAACCCCGTGTCTGGTCAGAGTCTTCCCGGAGCATCTGCATTCCTCACCCTCCTACCAACTACTCTCCTTGTCCCTTGGATGTTTTATATCAGTATGATGCTAAGAGAAGATAACTTATCAAATAAAAAAAATTTAGACTCTATTACTGCAAAAATAATTTTAAAACAGACATTCTAGAAGTCCATTTTAAGTGTCATAGTGGGTGTTTATATTTTGGGTTTTTCATTGTTGTTGTTGTTTGTTTGATTTAGTGAACAAGAACCAGCGCTAAATGGCTGAGCTCTCCACAAATTCTTTTCATCACTAATATTTCTAATATTGAGTAAAATACCGCACCAACCGTAATGTCCCTCTGAGAATTCAGATATCTCCAGTTCCCCAGATCACCACGCTCTGGCTTAGCACTCCATGAAACCCAGTTCAGAGTCGTGACTCAGAAAAGGCACCCTGATTCTCAGTCTCCTGCAACTTACATTCTCTCTTACTTCTCTTCTTTCTCCCAACTTTTCTCCTCTTTTTCCTACATGACCTGCAAAGAAAAATCCAGAAGCCCTTTGAAAATAGAGAAATACAAACAAACTTGAAATGCTGAAGAGGTAGTTCTTGACCAAATCTAGAAGGTGAGCCAAAGTGATAGGATCAAAGTATCACTGCTATATTTTTGGGAAAGCACTTATCAGGCAATGTAAACAGAGGGGATGGATGTGAGAGCACCCAACACACACTATATACACTTCTGTTGCTGTTTAAAAAGCCATCATTAATAAGCAAATGTGTTATGCATAAATTTGAAGCTGTTACATCTTGTGTTTTCAGACAGATATGAGTGGGGATAAAAAGTGGTGAATGGAGAGAAAGCACAATGTGGGTTTCCCAATATCACATCTTTTCTACTTTCCATTCAGTTTTATACGGTAGAACAATCATATTTTTTAAAAGTCTATACAGGGTCTCCAAATAGCTTGGATCATCTATTTCATTAATTATTGAACTGTCATAGAATGGACTAAAGCTGTGTCTTATCAGATATTAGAACATAGCGGGAGAGTTTCTGAGCTCTGGGATCAGCCTGTAAGGATATAATCCAAGCTCTTCCTATGCTCAGTGTGCGCCGCTGGGCAAGTCACTTCCTCACTCCAAGGTTCATTCAGTTTGCTTATCTGTAAAATGGAAATGAAGTAGCCGCACTCTATTATTATGGTGAGCTCAGCCACTCAAGTACAGCACAAATACTGTGCCTGGTGTTTAGTAGTTACATAATAAACATTACTTGTACAATTTTCTTTGTTCTTTTACTACTTGCAATCAAAAACAAGTGCAAATTCTTTAGCATTTGGGTCAACTAAAATCAAATTGGATAATCAGTGTGAGCTGACTTTCCGTCACGAAATATTATGGCTATGAAGCCAAAGTACCATTAAGTAGAGGCAGCATGTTGGTGAAAAAAGCAGAACTGGTGCCAAGCAACTATTTTTAGCTAGTTTCTCCAGTTACTAGCTATGTGACCTTGAGTAAGTCACTGAATCTCTGAGGGTCAGCTTTCTCATATGTAAAAAGGAATAACAAACACATACCAGACATTTGTCATAGGGATTAAAAGAGACCATTTGTGTGAAGTTAAAACTATGAATGTTCAACTGACTAAGGTAAATTTCCTTCACTTTTGGAGTCAACGAGAAACAGGAACAAATAAATAAATCAAAAACAGCACATGCTCAACCCAAACGCCTTTGCTCTGTGGACCTTCCTTACCTGCCTCTACAGTTTTCTCTCCTCAGGGCGATGCTGGTTATTCTCACCTAGTCTGTCACTCTCCTCATCTGTCTCATTCTTGTTTACAAGTCCATGGCCTATAGAAATGAAACATCTCATTTGTTTCCGTATCTCCAGCAACTAGCACAGAGACAAACACAGTGAATGGTTCTCAGCAAATGATTTTTTAATAACTGATTGAATGCTTAAATGACAGAATGTATTCTCCTGACATTAAAGATAGGATATATCATCTGATCAGTGTGGGAAAAAAATTCCACACCAACAATTAATCTAACAAGATTGTCTTTTACATATATATCTCTAGTTGCATGCTTCTTAGTATTGTTATTAGAAATGCTATGCTAATATTCCATAGTCCAGCAGATGCATCTTTTGTTGGGTAGATAGAGGTGGCAGCCTGCCGCTGGAGCTGAAGCCACACAGCCATCTGGAAAGAAAGCTTGGAATCCTGTAGAGGGACCAGAAGAAGAGCATTAGCTTCATGAATGTGGCACTCATGCAACTGTGTTGGAACAAAGCTGGCTGTGAACCAAGCCCTGTGCTTGTCTGCCTGTCCTCCTGGAAGAGTTTATGTGTTGTATCGGCTAAAAGAGACAGGCAAGGGTTTTAAGAGACAAGCATAAGAGGAGATAGAATGTCATTTAAAACACACTTCCACGTTCTGTTTCAAGTGAAAACTCAGCAACTTTGAGTGGATCCATACCAACAATGTTTAAACATGTCTATACGTGATCATATCATTCTCATCCCATCTTGGCTTCAGTTACATGTGGACCATAGAAGCCTGTACTGTCTAGGGTACTATAAGCAGAGAACCAGTTCTTACATTCAAATGGAACAGATTTTGGTGGAGAGCCCTAGTAAACTTATAAACAATTTATAAATTGAAACATTTAGCAATTCTTGATTAAAGGTTCAAATTCTTATAGCTCTTTGCCAATAAAATATAAGGTTTCACTGTTTTCAGTAACCATTTGGAAATCTTGGGGGGAAAAACCCTACTTCATATCTATACAAAATTTTAATATTTAATCAACGAATCTGAAATAATAGTTATGAAAAAACCTTAGCATTGATATGTGTCTGAAATGCTTTCTATAAAGCTCATCAAAATATTATCCCTCTCAACTAAGAAGAGGTTTTGTCATGATGGAAGCTAGAAAATTCAAACCAGGTTTTAAAAAAGAAAAAATAGGAATCGAACCAGACAAAATGTCAGAAAATGAGTTGTAATTTTTCTTTAATACATAGCTAATCATGGTTCTTCAAACTCTAACTCTTCTACATTTGACAGTACTGAATCTGTGTAAGCAATCCATTTTTATTAAAGTGGCTTTTTCACCCATGAAGACCTGGTGATCTATCTAACTCATCCTTTCCCTCCCAGTTCAGGTAACCAGTGAAATTTCATCGTGTGGAATTATCAGTCACAGGGTCATGGCTAAATCAAAGACCTATTAAAACTTCTGGTTAAAATCTGCAAATAGGCCAAAAATAAACATGCTAATATACTAAATTAGAAAATTTTACTCAGCTCAAGTTTTCTCAAGATCATGGACTATGTCTTACTAATTTTTTAGTTCCTAGTACATAGGGCAAAACCCTACACTTAGTAAAATCTCAAAAGATTTTGGTTGAGAGCATGAGGAACTGATAAAAAATTTGACTAAAATAAATTTTTTCCAGTTTGATATTTGCTTATAAAGGCAGAATACTGGAATAATATTAAATACATTACTCTGTTCTTTAAATTTTTACTTTTAAATGCCCTACCACGAGGCTGAAATGTATCTTTGCAGTAAGCCTATCTTAGCAGACAAGAGATTAAAGGGTGGAAAAAATGAGGAAAAGCTACTTGGGAATGTACAGATGAAATAAAAAGTAGATGTGACGAGGAAAAAAGTTCCAAGCACTCCAAGGGAGGAAAAAAGTAAGTAGTAGAACTTAGCTTTATCACAAAATCAAACTTATTAATTTATAAAAAATTTCCTAAGGGCCTTTTTTAAATAACAATCAATGAAAAGATCTTTAAAGAATAAAAAAATAAATGCATCACTTTAATTCAATTCAATAAAAGCTTTTCTTTATTCTCTGAGTAATAGATTCCCTTTTTAGGCCCTCCAAGGCCAGGTCTCTGTAGTCAGCATAAAAAGAAATTGAGCAATTATTTGTTAAATTTTAATTTAAACAGTTGTAGATCAGAATAATTTAGGTCAGTTATGATCAAGGACTCATTTCATGATAGCCTCCAGTATCCGAGTTAATGGTCGCTTCCCTCAGTGTGGTAGTGAAAGGAACATTCGATAGGAGGTCAGGAGAGCAGAATGTTTTTTCAAATTCACCATTCAACTAGCAACTGTTCATCAGTTTGGGCCACAGTGTGATCATCTGATCACTGTAGATAATATCTGCACACTCGAGTTGTTTTGATGAGCAGTGAAACACGATTATGTAAATAACTTTATAA
This sequence comes from Mormoops blainvillei, assembly GCA_004026545.1. NCBI lineage: Eukaryota > Metazoa > Chordata > Mammalia > Chiroptera > Mormoopidae > Mormoops > Mormoops blainvillei. The sequence continues at coordinate 81,834 of PVJD01003269.1, read as the reverse complement.
AGTGCTGTGTAAATACAATGAATTTGTTGTGAATACTCCCTCTGACTTTATCCCATCATACGCTGTCTATAGGTTGCATGAACTTCTCTTTAGCAAGACATTGTTTTTTTGAAAAACCATTTCCTCAACAGTATTCAGATTCTTTTACGGCATACAAAAACATGTATGATTTAACACATGATAAAAATGTATATTTTTTTATTTATCCATAATAATAAGTGGCCACAGTTTTTCAATAGTACTAACATTGTTTATTTCCATCTTACTAATGCTAAAATTTTATAAAACCAACCTTTTTAACTCAATATGTTCAAATTCACATACCGTAAAAGCAGCCCTTTCAAAGCCGAAAAATATCATTAGGCATTTTTTGCGCAGTGAGCACTTAGGAAGGCACAGTGCTTGCTTTTGTTATCATTAGGGATAATAATAGTTTACGTTCTAAACCATGCAAATATTGGCAGCAATAGCGGGCCTTGTTTACAAATTTTGGATTCACTTGAAACCTAACCTAAATAAAACTAGAGTGGGTGAATCCACATGAACCAAAACCCCAAATCCTGTGAATTTTCTTCCCAAATTTACATCACTTTAAATCCTCCTTTATGACTTAAACAACAAAATTGTCATATATGCTCAGAAATTAAAATAATATTTTACTAGTTCTTTTAGTGAGAGACAGCTATTTTATTTTTTTCTTTTTGCTGCTGAGTTTCCTGTTTGCTTCTAGTGAGAGATCTATTTAAATGTTCTTCATATTTGATTGTTAAACATAGTAACAAAATGGTAATGCACAAAGATAAACCTGACATTGTCTGGAGATAGTGAAATTGTCTTTGTATAATGGAAGTATAGAAATATTTTTGGATAGTAAAAATCATTTTATAGTTAAGATGAAAAATTATGTAACACTAAGATGAAAAGTTATGATTATGATAAAAAATTATTTTCTACTTGGCTTTTTAAATATTATGTCTTTTGTTTTTTTCTCCTCCTGCATTGGTATTGCCAAGAACAATAACTGGAGAAGATATATGTACTCCTATTGTCACCAAACTGGTTCCAAGCCCAGGCAGCCCTGCTTTGGCATTATCTGAGACCTCCAGGCTCTTGACTTACACAGGAAAGAATTCAAGAGCAAGTCTGATTGAGAGCTAAAGCAAATTTTATTTAGGTAGAGCCCCGATTGGGTGTAACTTGGTGGATTGAGTGTTGGCCTGCAAACCAAGGGGTCGCTGGTTCGATTCCCAGTCAGGGCACATGCCTGGGTTGCAAGCCAGGTCTCCAGTAGGGGGCACACAAGAGGCAACCACACATTGATGTTTCTCTCCCTCTCTTTCTCCCTCCCTTCCCCTCTGTCTAAAAATAAAATTTTAAAAAATGTATTTAGGTAGAGAAAAAGAGAGTAGGACACAAGTTCTCGGAGACAGGATGAGAGGTAGATCCCAGGACTGGCTGCTGCTATCTGCTGTCCCCCTGGTTGTAAGGCTCACAGCCACCCCACCATGGAATAAAGGAACGTCCAAGTGAACGTGGGCCAACTAGGGAATGAGTTGTGTGCCACAGGCAGTCAGTTCTTGGGATTTTACGTGTTCCCAACGGTGGGTTGTTTCTGAACTTTGTGATTCCAAATTCTGACTCCACTTTATGGTTGACAAAAGTTCTCCTTCCTAATATGGTCCCTTCCAGAGTGTCATGGCATTCAATCCCCTTTGTACTTCTTCTACTTGTAGTGTCAGTTTTCATTATAATGATGATAAAATGAGCTTCAGGGTTGTTCTCTGGTCAGTTTTTCCTCTATCTTGGATTGATCTGGTTTTAGCCAGTTCTTGTGGTTGTTGACTTCTGCTACCACTGAAGGAGTTTCCTGACATAAACTGTTTCCCTTTGATCATGGTGAGAAGACCTAGTGGCCTATTAGCCTGTGATGTCCACCCCTACTTTCTCATTCCACTTGTTGGGAGCCTTCCCTAACATGTTTCTCTCCTCTCTCGCTAAGTCCATCGCAGCATGATTTATAATAGCCAAGATATGGGAGCTACCTAAGTGTCCATTGATAGACAACTGGATAAAGAACATGTGGTACCTATATACAAGGAAATATTTCTCAGCTGTAAAAAAAGAGTAAAATGTTGCTATTTGTAACAGTAAGAACTAGAAGGTATTATGCTCAATGAAATAAATCAGAGAAAGACAAATACCATGTGGTTTCACTTAAATGTGGAATCAAAAATAAAATAAAATAAAATAAATGAACAAACAAAACAGAAACAAATTCAAAGATACAGATAACAAATTGATGGTTGCCAGACAGGAGGGGGCTGGGGGATAGGTGAAAAAGGTAAAAGAGATTAGGAAATACAAATTGACAATCATAAAAAATAGTCATGGGGATATAAAGTACAACATAAAGAATAGAGTCAGTAATATTTTAATAACTATGTATAGTGTCAGATGGTCAGATGGGTACAAACATATCAGGGTGATCACTTCATAAGGTATATAAATTTCTAATCACTGTGTTCTACATTTGAAATTAATATAGTGTTGTATCTCAAGTGTAACTTAAAAATAAATTTAAAAATAAAAACAAAACAAACTGTTCTTTCTTGCTATCAGTGATTTTTGAAATAATATTTTGGAATCTCAGAAATAAAATATTATAAGAAAGGTATAGAAACATGACCTGTAACTCTAAGTAACACTGAGAATCACGGGTCACTAATACACAGAGTGGTGACAACTAAAGACAAGGAACAGTGGAGACTAGAGGTCAGAGTAAGATCGAAAAAAGTAATAGCAAGGCAACAAATCCCATAGAACCAACCAAAAAGAGGAGAAGATCCCATTTCTCAACTTTTTATAGCTTCCTTTCCTAAATCACAGCAGCTTGCAACTACAGACATTCAAACAGGCAAAATCCAAGAGTGATTCACAGCATCCTCTGCATGTTATTATATCAGGTGGATACACTAGAATATATTCAGATTATTTCCTATTGTTTGGCATTAATGGGGTTGGTCAAAAAGTCCATTTAGTTTCTTTCCATAAAATAAGACATATTTTTCATTTTCACCAACTACTTTATTGATCTGGGTATTTTGAGTATGTCAGCTATCTCCCACTATTGGCTTTTAGTGGGTAGAAGCCAGAGGTGCTGCTAAACATCTTCTGATGCAAAACGAAGCCCCACAGCAAAGAATTATTTGGCCAAAATCTTAATAGTACCGGGAAACCTCACAAACCATTTTTGACAAGTTCGATCAGTCACAACACTTTCTCCATACCCTGCACAAATCTTCTGCAGCATTTTAGCTACATTTTTACCTTTCTTGAAATAATAAAGCATAATATGCTGAAAATGTTGCATATTTTCTTCCATCTTCAATATTAAAAAATGGCTGCACAAAAATTCACCACTTTTGATTTTTTTTAATGCACGCTGATATGACAGCTGTCATGACACAATCTAACAAAAAAATTTTGAATGAAGTTGAAGGCAACTAAGAACTACTACAGCCATCATACAAAAAAACTAAACAAATATTTTGGCCAACCCAATACATAAGTCTTTGAGTATATCTCTGAGTATTTCTATAAAATTAATTAGTAGAAGTAAACTGGTTAAATTAGCAAGTATAAAATTTAAGAATGTTCAGCCAAATTTCTGATCGAGAATATTGCACTAATACTTCTATTAGTGACACATAAGCAACAACTTGCTTTGAATTCTTGCCAACACTGACTGTCAAAATAAAAGGCCTATGTTTTCTATTTTTAAAAGCAAAACTGGCTTTCATTTTCCAAAAAGAAAACAGCTTTATTGTTTTCTCTAAGAATAAAAATTTATATATGCTTCTATTAATAAAAATTAAACAATTAAAATATTACAAAAGCCCCTAAATCTCTCAACCCAGAGATATTTGTGATTAAAATTTTGGAAAATTTCCTTCAAAACTTTATCTACATATCTATGCCAACATGTGTATACAAAATTCTATAAACGTGATTATGCTATAATGCAGCTTTATATCAAACTTTTTCACTCTACAGTACAGCCTCTGTATCTATTTCTGTCATTAGATAACACACACACACAGTATTTTAATGGGTATAAAATAATCTTTGTGGATTATTTTTTTGTATTCCCACATTTTATTTAACAAGCTGTCTATTAAGGAAAATCTAAGTTAGGTTATTTCCAATCATCCTCTATTACAAACATTACTGTGATGAATACCTTTGTGCTTATATTTTCTGAATGACCAATGAACAGTTATATTATCAAACATACATGAATGACCCATTTAAAAAGTACAAGATACATAAATTTAAAAGGAACAATTTTAGAAACTCATTGGCATGGTTTCAGATTCCACACTGCCACTAACCTTCGGGAAGCTACCACTCATCCACCAAGGTGTCATATCAAAGAAGAATATGCAAAATTATATGAAAAGTCCCTTAAAATACTTCTCCCTTTTCTAACTACATATCTGTGTAAGATTAGATTTTTTAATGTACTCCAACCAAAAAAAAAAAAAAAACAGACTGCAATGAATTGAAAGCAAAAGCAGACTTGAGAATCCAGCCATCTTCTATCAAGACAGATATTAATGAAATTTGGAAAACTGTAAAATAATGTTGCTTTTCCCCTAAACATTTTATTTTGGAAAATATAATCATTTTCATAAAAATAAGCAGTTGCTGCCCTGGCCAGGTAGCTCAGTTGGTTGGAGTATTGTCCCATACTCCAAAAGTTTGCAGGCTCAATTTCTTTTGAGGACACATACCTAGGTTATAGGTTCAATCCCCAGTCAGGAGGCATATGGGAGGCAACCGATCAATGTTTCTCTTTTTCTCTCTCTCCCTCCTGCCTTTTTCTATCTCTCTAAAATCAATAGAAACATTTCCTTGGGTGATATTTAAAAAAAAAGGTGCCTCTGTTCACAAGTGATGGATTTATTATTGTTATTTAAAATAAACAAATATATATTTTAATTTCTTAGTTTTGATGTATACGTTAAATATCAATAGATAAAAGCAATATAAGCAAAACTATTTATGGGGTCCTCATTTTTTTAATTTAATTTTTATTGTACCTTTTTCCATTACCATTTAGTCCCCTTTTACCAACCTCCCCCCAGCAGTCACCACACTGTTGTCCATGTCCCTGAGTCCTTTATCCTTTTTGCTCAGTCCCTCCATCCCTAACCTCCCCAACACCCACTAGCCGTCACCCTTCTCTCCTTCTATGAGTCTGCCCCCATTTTCTTTGTTAGTTCAGTTTGTTCATTAGATTCCACATGTGAGTGAAATCATATGGTATTTGGCTTTCTCTGACTGGCTTATTTCACTTAGCATAATGTTCTCCAGGTCCATCCATACTGTTGCAAAATATAAAACTTTCTCTTTTTTATGGCCAAGTAGTATTCCATTGTGTAAATGTCCCATGGTTTATGTCCCAGAGTTGTTTAACTCTGTCATCTACTGATGGACACTTGGGCTGTTTCCATATCTTGGAGATTGTAAATAACACTGCAATGAACATAAGGGTGCTTATGTTCTTTCAGATGAGTGTTTTAGTTTCCTTTGAATATATATTCTCAGAAGTGGGATCTCTGGGTCAAAAGGCAGATCCATTCTTAATTTTTTGATGTATCTCCACACTGCTTTCCACAGTGGCTGCACCAGTCCTCATTCCCACCAACAGTACAAAAAGGTTCCTCTTTCTCTACATCCTCATTAGCACTTGTTGTTTGTTGATTTATTGATGATACACCATTCTGACAGGTGTGAGGTGATATCTCATTGTGGTTTTAATTTGCATTTCTATGATAATTAGTGATGTTGAGCATATTTTCATATGTCTATTGGTCATGTGTATGTCCTCTTTGGAAAAGTGTCTATTCAGGTCCTTTGCCCATTTTTAAAAAATTTTATTTATTTATTTGTTTATTTATTTTTAGAGAGAGGAGAAGGGAAGGAGAAAGAGAGGGAGAGAAACATCAGTGTGTGGTTGCCTCTCTTGGGTCCCCCACTGGGGACTTGGCCCACGCAACCCTGGTATGTGTCCTGACTGAGAATCAAACCGGCGACCTTTTGGTTTGCAGGCCAGCATTTAATCCACTGAGCCACTCCAGCCAGGGTCTTTTGCCCATTACTTAATTGGCTTGCTTATTTTGTTGGTGTTGAGTTTTATAAGTTCTTTATAAATTTTGGATATTAACCCCTTATCAGAGTTACCATAGAATACGTTCTCTCATTCTGTGGGTTGTCTTTTTATTTTGTTGATGATTTCCTTTTAAGGATATCATGAGACTCTGAGACTAAAATGTTTACAAATACCTGGTCTAATCAGTAAAAAGTCACTCAAAGGTGCACACCGCTTAAGAACCTGCCAATTGTTCAAGAGCCTGAGAGAAAATGCCCAGCACTGCTTTTGAAGGACAGGCAATAATCTCTTTCTCCCGTGTTTTCTTGAGAGTATCTACTATACAATGAGATCACATTTTATTATTTAAATTCAGTACTTAAAAGATTTAAACTGTGTGTTGAAGCTCAGCCTTTAAAAAAAAAAGGATCCTACCTGCCTTAAATTATTAATTTACTTCATATGACTACATAGGCAGGAGGAGAATTCTGCTACAAGTTTTTATACAATAAACTACAGAACCCCAAAGGAGTGACTAACTTTTATTTTCCTCAAGTCCCACACACAAAGAACTAGGTTGTCAGTTATGATATTCTTAGAGCAAGGCATGAATAAGAATTGCGAGGAGAGCCAGTAAAGGCACAAAATGTATCCACGATAGACTTTTTGAAGGAAATAATAAGGCAAGAGAGAGAGAGAGATAGAAATAAACAATTCTCTGTCCTTCTTGACAAATGCAGGACATCTGGTCACGTTATTGAAGCATATGGATACTAAACATTAGCTGAGTGTTCCTTCTGCTGTTCTTGCAGAAACTCTAGAACTCAAGAGACTATAATTTCTTATTTTAAAACAGGAGAAACAAGGGATCTATTTGTGCTATAAATTCCATGGTAGATTGAAGGTAAAAGTCTGACTTTTAGAGCAAATTTAGAGTATTGATATATCTGGAGTTTGTATTTCATGACAGCTCTGTATCCCAAGTTACAAGAGTATGGCTCCTCATAGACATAAGTAGTGGGGTATCTGAAAACAAAGGGAATGAATGCATAGCCTTTAAGGATAATTGTTGTTCTACAGGGTAAGAAATAACAGACAATACAATAGAGTAAGGTTAGGAGTCAGCCATTTAAATTTTAAAATTAAACCTGAAGTTGAATGACCAAACTTTGGTAGACTTTATAGTCAAATGAAGGCTACATATGAGTAAAGCAAGGAAAAATTACTTATTTTACACATAGTTTGGGTAAAATGTAAGGAGTTACTTAATAATTAAGGTCTGGTTGCCTTTCCTACAAGTAACAAACTACTTGATAAGATACATCTGGAGAATCAGTGGAGACCCCGGGGATGTTTAGGATTCTTTCAGGTCCTCTTCACTGGTGATCCAAAAGGTATCCCTGGGGAAATAGTTCAAGACATAAAAAAATAACTAAAAATGTCATTTTATTCAAGATATGTTAAGAAAGATATGTCAAGAAAGCCATCCCTGTCTGTTCTTTACTAAATGTCTTTACCTTTAGAACAATCTCCTTTGTTTGTTTTTCACGTATACCTTGAATTATAAATAGTGACCTAATTTTAAATTGTCACAGCTGAGGTGGTCAGCTAACACACATAAATAAAGCCCTATCTGAAGCTAACCAAAACAAAGACCATATGCAGGTTTGCCAGAGGGATGAAAAAAATTCAGTCCAGTGGGTGTTTTCTCAGGTGCTAACAGTTAAATGAAAAGATCTCTCTCTCTCTCTCCCTCCCACCCTCCCTCTCTCCCTCTTTCTGTCTCTCCCTCTCTCTCTGCCTCTCTCTTCTTCCTCCCTTTCCTCTATTTATCTTCCTTCTAGTTTATGGAGAATGATAAAGGACATAAGAAAGGGCACATTGTTTCCCTCCTTGCCCCTCTAACAGCACAAAGAGAGAATTATAAACCAAAAAGTTGGCAGTTCCTGCCTAATTTGTGTGAGCTGGTTTAAAATGTGAGAGTAGGAAGAAAAATCTGATTCCTACGCAGCAGTTCAGCCTGAGAATGACCCCAAGGGGGACACACACACACACACATACACACACACACACAGTTTTGGGGAGACAAAAATTTAATCTCGTCAATGTAAATGCTAAGTTTAGAAATTTATCCTTACAAGGGCAAAAGACAGTTCCAGAGGAAAAAAGTCATTCGTATGTATATACACTCAGCATAAACTTTGATATTTTCAGTGCAACATCAATGGAAATACATCTTTGATAATCGACAAATCCTTAGTGCAAAATAGCAACTCTTTTTTCTCTCCCCATCTCCTTCCTTAAGAAATAATTTAAATTATCTAATTAATAACAAGTTGATGTTTTAAATATGGAAATGGCAGGACTTTCTCCAAATGTAATCTGAAATATTTTCATTTACATTAAAATCTAATTGTTTATAATAAAAATTAAAAGTTCACTGATCTTCCTGTGCCTGTTCTTCCATTTTAAACTTTCTTAATTTTAGCAAATCAAAGCTCACAGGGTTGTATCTGTGATACCAAATGAGGCCAAACCAAGCCAGCTACATTCCATAACTACCTACCCACTTTCTCACTAAATGCGAGATGTATAAATTTAGTGATATAGTTTTTTAATGTAATAGAAAAATTACATATAATTTCTCCTCTATACTTGCTCAAACCCTAAGAATATAGAACTTACTCCAAAGGAAAAAAATTCAAAATAATTTGAAATAATGGCATATTAACTTTTTTTCTAGTGTCTAGTTCTGTCTAATATGCCCCTCACCCTAGATTAATATAATACCTCTACATTTTTATATCATTTTTGTATTGTTGGACATTTTAAAAATTCTATATGGATTTATTCTTTAGATGTTAGCAAAAACTATACATAGTTTTACTAAGGTAAAAGAAAATTTAAGCAAGTTTTTATATTTGGAATCTAGATAAAAGAGAAAGTGCTAATTTAAAAATAGACATATTAAAAAATACTTGTTTGGATTTCACTAAATTAGAAAGCCAAGCTAAACTAACTGACCCTTAAAGGTATCGTGTGGCCTGCCTTGTGTTGTTAACAGAAGACTCCTATCAGCAGAGCTGACTACCTACCTGGCCCCGCTGTGCCCCTGGCCCGGCTGTGCCCCCAGCCCCGCACACACGGGCACACATAGCTGTGCACACAGACACAGCTGCAAAGGCTGCTACTTCGAGACCTAGGACCCTCAGGGTATTCCCAGGCCAAATCTCAGATGGGAACAAAGTTGCAAATCACTTCCCTGGACTTTAAATCTCCACACTTTAAAATGAGGTTTGTCCCTTCATTTAACCTACTTTGTGAGATTGCAAGAAAAGAATAAATTTGCCAGTAGTTCCGAGGTCTTTTGAGATAAGTAGTATATGCATAGAGGTTACAGTAATAATGGCTTCTAAGTGCTTGCTCCTTACATATTAATATATGTCAATGTTTTTCTTCAAAGTAAAACAAAAAAATGCTTGGAAAACTGAAGTCTTATGGTTTTGAAGTCATACTAAATAAATATGTTGTAAACATCACCAGGCATTTTTAAGCTTTATTTTTTAACTTTAAAAGATTAATCATAATGTTCCTCACTCTACATTTTATAAAGTATTTATTCAGATTAAGCTGTATAAATTATATAAAAACACTTTAGCAAACTAAGCAAATACCATCATATAAAATATAAGAACTATCTGAACTAAGAATGCTGACCAAATTCTTATGCATAACTTTTGTAAAGTTGGTAAAATTTTTGCTCCATTAAATTTATGCACTGGTCCCTGGTTCTATCAATGAAACCATTTCTTTTTTTTTTTTTCCAAGGCAGAGTGATATTAATGATCTGATCATTTAAGGGTTGTTGAATTTTTAGGTGGACTCTAGTATTGCATCTTTAAGGAAAGCATACTTTTAAAATAATTTTTCAACTAAAAAATGAGTACAATGTACCTCTCTCATAATTAGTGTTGCGAGAAGTAATATTTTAAAATTAGTTAATATTGAAGTACAATATTTACTAGATTACAATGAAAGCTGGCTTATTCTAGACAAAAAGCATACATTGCTTGCAAAATAAATACATTATCCGTACACTTAGTGTTGACAAAAAGGAAATACATTGGAATGAATTCATTGTTGAAAGACTTTTAAAACTCTAGTGCTAGAAACTCATTTTTTAAGTGCATGAGGTAGATGGAACTCTTTATTCAGCTGCACCCAAGGAAAGAGTTTCTTGAAGACTTAGACTGTTGTGGTTTTGTCGCACAGGTCAGGTGACCTGTCCACTACCCGTAAGGCTGAAACAGGAATCCCTTTTGGTGAGTTTGTGAAAACTCTTCTGACCAAATTATTCTTTGTGTTACTAAATCCTAGAGTTTGTACTTTGTGAGAACTGACAGCCAAAATCAGGACTGCTCGTATGGAATTAATATCTATTTCTTGAGAAAAAAAGAATTTATTTTAAAATACATTGCAAAAGGTCCAGGTATGTTTTTCTGATTTTCACTACCATTTTTTTTTTCTATAACTTGTCAAAGGTCCTCTATTTTGTTACTTTACATTTGGCAGTCTTTATCAATCCTCACACTTGGAAAGTCCATAAACTTTAAGATACAATGAACTTCAAGATACAATGTGGACAGAATTTAAGTTTTTAATTATCCGTTAGTTGAAAATAAATTGCATAAAATCTCCGCCAACATACCTATGGCAGAGTATTTATTAAGGGAACATTATTAAGTAAAATTCGGCAATACCCTTTAAAAGTCTCAGGCCCATATTTTTCAATCCCTCTGTGTTCATAGCTAGGCTCCCAGATTAATAACCTGAAAGGTGGAGTTAGACTAGACTGACTGTTTTATCTTTAATTTGATTTTAACATGCATCTCAGTGTTGGTAGTGAATATATGGAGGCTAACAGAAAGATAATAATGCCGATTAAGTTATCTCTTCAATTTACTTTATTTGTCACCATTTCACACCTGGAGCTCCTGGACAATAATACACTTGGTGAAAAAAATTTATAAAGATCAGCGTACCCGTCTTCAGATTAATGGAAACAGGGAAGCAACCTCCCACGCCTCAACAGTTCAAGGTGGGTTCTGATATAGTCCATGATGACCAATCACTACTGTTGACTTTTGAGTCCCCACAGAAAATTAAATTTTGCTGTAGGTAGCATGTGTTTTAACAAAAAAATATAAAAATATTAAAACAAAACGTTGTTCAAGTATAATCAAAGAATAAACTCCAAATACTTAGAGTACAATTTGACAAGATTTGGCTATGGATTCATCCGTGCTACTATTGACACAACAATATAAAACATATTCCTATCACCTCCCGTTTCCTCTTTCCCGTGTAGCACCTTCCTCATACCCTAACGCTATGTCTCTCACCAGGCAAATGCTGATTTACTCTCTATTACCATAGGTTAATTTGCAATTTATATAATTTTATATAAATTCAGTAATATATAGTTTCATTGCTTGCACCTTTCACTCATTGGGACTCATCCATGTTATCAAGTGTATTAATAACTGTTTATGTCTATGGTTAAGTAGGGTCCCATTGTAATGGATGCACCACAATTCGATTAATCCTTGGCTAATAAAACTAAAGATGTCAGATGCCCCATTTCTGCCTTCCAGTGGAGTACTACATCATCATAGCGACACTGCAGGGGGCGGAGCTGGGCTTTGCAGAGGCGGCCAGGTCAGGGAGGCTGCGCAGTGAGCAGTTCCCCAGCAAGTTTTTATAAATCAGCTATCCAGGACAAATGACTTTTACTCATGCAAGCCATCTTCTCAGGATCCTCCCCCAGACACGGAGAAAACCCATGTGCCTCCAGCTCGAGTCTGGGGCTCATCTCTGCAGCATTTGGCTGTTTAGGCTCCGAAATGTGCTCCAGAGAGGACAAGGTGAATTGCTACCGTAAGAAGCACCAAGACACCGGACTGGAGAACAGGACATAGGCAGGCTTGCACACAGATAATTTGGACCATACGATTTCAGAACACAACTTTCCAGAATTTAAAATCGTAATAGAAAGAGAAGATAAGATTACACCTGAAATTTCAGAAAAAGATGAATCGGAGATTATAGGGGATATGGGTGAAGCACCTGAGGGAGAATTGGATTCCCTGGCAAAACATGAATCTAGGAGAGAGAAAATCTTCCAGAAGTTAAAAACTGAAATAGTCCTAGAACCAGAACAGATTCTCAGATATGGCGGAGGAATTGCCTCCATGGGGATCTCTGACGAAAATATCCCTGAAGAAAAGAATATTCCTGATTGCCCCTATGGTGCCACGATAATATTTGAATTCCAGGTTATGCCTCAGCTCCTCAACTACCTAAAGGTGACAGACTGGGCAGCAGTGTTGCGTGGGGCATCCTGTGCTGAAGGGTACAGCCTGCACATTGGTCCCACAGAGGAATTTGGTTAGAAGCAAGATGTAACAGATACACTTTAAAGACAACATTGTGAAGCTTCAAATATGCTCATAATCTCTTAGACCTTGCAATTCCATTTTTAGGACTTTATCTTAAGATAATAATTATACCAGAGACAGAGGTATAAAGATGTTTTAGGCATTGTTTATAGTGTTTAAATTTTAGTGAAATGAAAATGTCCAGTAACATAGAATGACATAAATTTTGGTCTATCTATCAAGTGGAAGGCTCTGCACTTTTAATAATACAGAACTACATGCACAGCAATTAAGATACAGATCTAAATTGACAACAAAATATCATTATATATGGTGTTCATAGTATGATCGTATATTTTTAAAAATATTTGTTTGTATGTATGTATGTTCATAGAAATAAATCTGGAAAAATACATACTAGGTGTGAACTGGTTAACTATGAATGGTGGGGTTAAGCGAAATGATCTTTTTACTTGCAAGTATATTTCTTCAATAAAAATAGGTTATGGACCTAATTAAGTCAAAAAAATAAATAAAACTTCTATGAACATTCATGTCTAAGTCTTCATGTGAACATATGTTTCATTTTACCTTGTCAAATATCTATGAGTGAAATGGCTAAGTCATATGTCAGATGGATATTTAACATTATAAAAAAACTGTCATACTTTTTGAATGTGGTTTAACATTTTGCATTTTCATCAGAACTGTATGAAAGTTGCAACTCTTCCAAAACACTTGGTATTCAACTAATCTAATTTAGCAGCAGCTAAATATTTTCAGCCATGTGGTTTTGCTTTCCATTAGCTCATTGGAGTCTTCTCGGTGCCTTTGTAATTCAGGGGCAGTTTATATGATGATATAGGGGTTCCCCACCTGTGGACTCACCCTTTTCAGAATCTTCTCCTCAATCCCCAGCCACTCTAAGCCTGAAGCCCTCTCCTTTGATACCACAAGCTAATAAGTTCGGTTTTCTTCTTGAGTTCTCCCCATGCCATAGCATAGACTGACTGACACGCAAATAGGAACATGGATTTAACTGTATTTCAAGGGTCGAATTCCCACCAGATTTTGCCTGCTTTGGGGTGCTCTTCGATACTTTCTAATAAATAAGTGGTTATAAAGAAAAATCATTTTATTTTACCATGATGCCCCCCCCACCCCTTTGGTTACTATCTTTTCTCTTCTAATTTGGTTCAAATAAGCTTTAACGACAGTGGACTTATTTTTCTTGCCATCCATTACCTACTTCATCTACTATAAAATGGTTTAAATTTGTATCACTTGATTAAAACTGTTCATGCAAAAGTCACCAATAAGTAATTTCCCACCAGGCTAAAAGGCCTGTTGACTCTCAGTTACATGTGAAATTATTGACTTTGCTTCTTTTTTACTAACTGGGTCAACTCCAAATTTCTAACCTCAACCTTCATATTTAAAATTGTAATATTTGTAGTATTAATTAAGCTTAAGGTCTGTGATGCTATTTTTTCTAAAAGATGATTCTTTCAACAACTATATAAAATTTAAAGTTTTGTACTGATATGTTAATACTTATATCTATGTCAAGTAAGCCACAGGTATTAATCTGCATTTTAAAAGTCAATTTTTTTCAAACATTTATAGGTGCTAAAAAATTTAGTCAGGGGTTGTAAAAGAATGAAGATAATATGTTCTCTGTATTTCTTACAATTTTCACCCAACTAACCTTCAAAAATATTTTTTTTCTCAATTTCCTAATATTGTTTAAAGAGATGCTGTTAGAGGGGAAAAAAAAAAACAACAGGAAAATGCTAGCTAAGAGAACATAACCGGGGCTCTCCTCTGCATCTGGCTTCATCTGTGGAAAAGTAATCCTGTGCCAATTAGATCCTGGAATTTATAGTGTTTTTATAAGGCAAAGTGGTCAAGTTGGCTCAGTGAAAGCTGTAGCCAAATTTATAGGAAAATGTGTCACACAGGCTTTCCAAGTACATGTCAGAAGACATAACATGAAGTCAAACTACAGGTGAGCAAAGAATTTTTCTCCAGGGCAGGAAACAGATGTGTTGGCTTTGGGGGGGCAGAAACAGCTCAGGAATCCATGACATGAACAATTGTCCAAAGCCTTCTTAACACCTAGAAGCAGCCCAGATGTTTCTCATATCTTAAAATGATCACAAAATTTACTGCTTTTTTAAGTTATCAATACATGAAATTGATACAGAATCTCATTTCAGATATAAATTTTTTATTAAGAAATACTAAAATCACATGTTCCTGCTCTTATAATTTTCAGTGATTTCTGGATTTATCAAAAAGATGTTGAAAATTGAGGCCACTTACATAGTTCAGTTCCAGATAAAAATTACTGACATGCTGTCAACTCAGCACATACTTGTTGACCACTCATAATGTGCAAGGCACAGTACCCAGGGCTGGAAGAAACAGGCATAATAAAAAGCGTTAAGTGTAATACGACAGAATAAGTATACTCCGTAGAGGCAAATGCCAAGCGTGGTGACTAGAGGGAAGAAAAAGACTAACTCTTTTTTGAAGGTAGTTCAGATGAAAGCACAACTGACAGCAGTTTGAAGAAAGAGTAGGAGCCTGCTTGTGTACAACATCAGGCAGGGCTGTCACCACATTCGGAGAATGTGGCCATAACTGGGATGACAGAATGGAGGAGAGTGGCCTGCGATGAAGCTACAGAAAGGTCGGTGGGAGCCACATCAGGTACAGTTATCTACAACAGACCAAGAAATGACATAGTCACACTAGAATGTCAGATTCATTCATCAGGCTTTTTCTTCTCTTTTTTTCTTTTAGAATGACCTTGAGATTGAAATACGAAAGGTAGGGAGTTTTGTTAAAAGTTATAGTATGCTGACTAAAATGTATGAGTGTAAACTGGGATGCTAAGTCTTCAACTAAAGTTCAAGGAAGGAAGAAAGGAAGGAAGGAGAAAGAGGCTGGGAAAAAGGGAGGGAGAGAGGAAGCCTTATCCCCTTGTGCCTCAGAGAGGGAAGCAGGCCCTGAGTGATAAAAGTGCCTTATGCAGTCTATAAAACAGCATTAAAACAGCACCTTTTAGAGTTCCCAGGCCCGAGACTCTTCTGTGGAGGAGGGAGGTTTGACTTACAGCATTAATAAGAAACCTAAAAAATAATAGCATCTGCAGAAATTTTACTGTCTTTGCTGACTTATTTAAAATAGTAATTTTAACCTCAAAGAAAGCATGTGTTACTGATTGGAATGTAATGTTACTGGCAATGTCTTTGTACATATTTTCCAAGACTTCATGGAGTCTGCTTAGGTTTTGCTATCCTTAGACCAAAGCTCATGTTTGCCGAAGTTTTGTTGCAGCACAATGAGATTCTTCTTTTCATATGGCCATGTTTTTCTGTATGTTGTGGTTACTATCAAACTTTTCAGGGTTATAATGAAAATGTTCAAGGTTATAGTGAAATTTTTATTCCTATATCACCTCCAAAACTTTCCAAAAGGTAAGGTACTACAGAGGGCTTATAAGATAACACATTTCTAGCAAAGTTAAGTGTTTGTTCACATTTTCCAGAACATTTACATCCAAGAAGAACCAAATGAAGATATATTTCCTCATTCTTTACTTATTTAAACACTGTTTTGAGTTAAACATCTTGAGTTCAATGAGGTTAACTCTTAAAAAAATAAATGTTTTATAACCACTCTACAGAATTTAGAACTGAATCAAAAACAGTTGGCTTATCACAACCTGTATCAATTATGAAATGGATGCAAAGTTAATATTATCACAATTTCCAGGTTCCAATCTCTGTCAGCACCAACACCATTATTTCAGTCTCCCGGACTAAATGCTCTGACATCATTTTTGATTCTGCTCTCTTTTTGCCTGTTATGAGTAAGTTACTAGTAAGTCCATTCGCAGCCTCGCATAGAACTGCCTCAGTCCTCCCATATAGTAATTAATCTCTCCATCACCTATACTGTCTTCCTTTCCTAGTAAAATTATTTTGTTCAGTTATAGTATCAATCTCCAATAGCTTGAAATAAAAACTTATATGGTCTTCAATCAAACTGTATGTCACCTTCTTTTAGAATGTCTATTTATTTTTCATTAAAATAATTTTAAACCACTCGATGTGTTCTACTTTTTAATACTCAGATAGGAGTTTTAGGAAAGGCCACCTGTCACCAGCTCGATGAAGTGGTGAATTGGTCCTTGTTTTGGAAAATCCTCCAGGTATTTATCCAGAAATATATGTTCATGAAATTCTGAACCATCATCATCAAAACCTGCTCCACTGTTAATTGGGAACTCTCATAGTTTCCCCTCTTCCTTTCACTGGATCATCTCTTCAAAATCATTCTGAAAGGGCTGTTCATACAGGGCAAACTGCTTGGCCAGTTCCACATCTCAAAGTGAAGGGGCTGTTCCTGTTTCAGGTGTCTCTTAAGTAGCTGACTTAAGATAAAAGATATTAAGTCCTTTCACCTTGAATATATTTTTTTCTAAAATGTTTTCTAAGATCAACAGTCTTCTCCTGGCCAACATAATGGTCAGATCCTTCATCAAACTGAATCTCATGAACTGGTCTTGTACTAATTCTAGCTGCGGCGCATTTGGCAGCTTTCATGTCTGATGTTATGTTACAGAATTTAATTTTAGGTCTTTCTTCATCTTTCTGTGCCCTTGAGCTTTCCTCATGCTGTTGGAACTCTGTGAGCAGCTGGTTGTCTGCCTGTCAAAAAGGAGAGATACCTCAGCGGCAGATGCAGCGGCCCCCAGCTCAGGACTCGGTGACTCCTCTTCACTGGGGCGTCTTCTGGAGCTTTTTGAAGCCTGCCTGTTGTAGCCTCCAAACTTTTGAGTGACCTTATGTTGCATGGCTTTGTGGTGTGTGCATTTACTGTGTTTAATTCAACTTTCATGCCCTACAAGTCTCTCTCCTTTTTTTTTTTTTTTTGGTATTCTCCTTTTCACTGTCTTGGCTCTCTGTCTCCTTGGAAATCTCATCAGTTGGATTGGACTGTCCATCTCTCTTTCTATAGATCATGTTGTTAGTGCCAAAATATCTTTGGATATTATTTTTTTGTCCTAACCCGTCTATGAGGAGCACCAAGTAGCACGACTGCAGCTGCTGATGCCCGCTGACACCTCTGGGAAGCGGGAAAGGGGGAGAAAGAAGTAGGACTGCCAAGACTCTTAGAAACATTGCCCAGAAACAAACTGAACTGCGAACGAAACTAATGTGTCATCTCCTTCACCTCACTTATATCCTCTTAATTTTTTTACATTTACTGTAACACTTATTAATATGTAACTGGTATTACAGCTATAAAAATATCTGTCTGTTTTACTGAGAGAAGGGACAATATCTTATTCAATTTTTTAACCCCCGCAATGCCTAATTTTCCATTTGTTAATATAATTACCGAGCACTATTTGGCATATAATAGGCATATGGTAGCCAGTTAAAACATGGCTTTTCAAACTCTAAAGGTTTTAAGTATCATCATAAGACAGATAATAATAAATCATTATTTTCAAAATGATTTCATAGAAGCTCTCCATTGCCTGTTCAGTCCAGTGCAAACTTCTCTGTCTTTCTTTCAGTGTCTCTGACAATATTTCTCCCTGAACATTTCTAACATATTTATTACCAGTTCCTAAACAAATCTTCCATTCCAGGTACCCTGGAATCCCAGCGGACTGCCATCCCCACCCTTCCACAATCCTTACTCCAGTAGTTTTTTTGTCCAAATTGAGGTGACTTCTTCCTCTCTTTTCCAAATCCTACCTATAATTCTGCATCCAGCTTTGACCCACTTCATCTATGACAACTTAAGAGATCACATTGATCGCTAATGCCTCCTCCCCTAGATTTAATTCCTTTATTCATAACATATAGCATTGTTAGATTTATAGGACACTATAGGTACATATAAGACAATAGGAGGTAATCAATTAATGAGATGTGTGAAAATGCAAGCATTGCTACATTAAAGTAATATGTTATGATTACAATAAACATTATTAAGAATGAATTTAAGCTCTTTAAGAGATAGAATTGCTAAAAATACAATGTTATCAACAAATTACTCTCTTATAATGGATGTCTACCATTTTGCCATTTCCTACAACAATGACAAATTTGCTACTGCTCAAAAACAGAAAAGTAAATATGTTTTGAGACCACCATGCTAGCCAGAACTTCCACACCTTTTTTATCTTGTGATAATACCTTGCTATTAATGGAACAGCTCTAGTTTGTTAGAAGTCCTTAAATCAACTAAGAAGCCAAAGGTGTGAGCTACGTAACAAACCACTGTGAAACTCAGAGACGTACAACAGCATTTATTCTCACGAGTCTTCAGGTCAACTGTGGTTCTCTCAGTCTAGGACGAACTCAGCTGGGCTGCTCAGCCCCAGGCTCTAGACTTATGTCATGTGTCTCATTCTGTGGCCTAGCTTAAAATGAAGTTCATAGCACCAGAGGCTAGCTAAATCTGGCGGGCACATTTAAGGTACCTGTTTGTGTCCACTACTATGTCCATGAACATTCTATTAGTCAAAGCATATCAGACAGTCAAACCCGACATCAATGGGGAGTAAATATTTGCTAAGCAATAAATCAAACTATCACAAAAAGCTAAAACATTGGTGGGTTTCTAGACCTGGGGGTGAGTAGGTAAAGGGGTGGCCATTAAAAACATAAGTATAAGCAAACTGAGGATAAGGAAAGATAAATTCTAAGAAAATGCTGGAGTGAAAATTAAAGAAGACAAAAGTGACTTCAAGGACAGGAGGCAGTATGGCCATTGTGGTTAAGAGCCTAGTTTTTGAAATTAGAGAGCTCCAAGTTGGGACTATGGTTCTGCCGCATAACTTGAGCTGACAAATTACTTCTCGTACTTTAGTTTCCTCATGTGTTAAGCAGAAATTAGTAACAACCACTTTATTGGATGATTGCAATGTGAAATGCTATCAGGTTCATATAGGTTAGTAAACAGCTTCTGGCATGTACACAATCAATATTTGTAGTTATTTTTATTTTGGGGGGCATATTTTCCTATTGCTATACAACGCCCCTATCTTCAATGAACAGCACTCTCCTAAACCTGCTTCAAGCAGGACAGCTATAGTATGCAGAGCCCTAGCCAATTAACTGGTCTGAAAGAGGCAAACTAGACAGAGCAAGCTGCAGCAGTATAAATTCTAGTTTATTTCACCACTAATCTTCTTAAGTCTCAAGGAGATTACGACTGGTCCCATCTCGAAATGAGAAAGGAGGGAGGACATCTCTTTAGGATAGAAAGTATAGACCCAACTTTGTAGAACAGGTGGATCTGAATGGCTCAAGGTGTTGACTGTATTGAAAACACCTGGCATCGCATCTTCCTTTAACCTTATCTGCTCCCGTCTGTTGTTCTACCTTAGCTTCTGCTGTGGTTGAACAACACCTCGATTAAAGGTTTGAAAAGCACATGCACGTTTGGGCTTCCTCTCCTGTATTCCTACCATGGCCATTGAGTAAAGAGGCCCCGGACGCTCTCTGGTCCCAGGAGGAGGGTGAGAGCAGAGCTGGCTACACTAGCTGAGGCCATCCTAGTTCCCTTGGCCCCAGATAGCCCTCAGAGCTATGAGCCAGCAGAGCCACTGAGCTCAGCATGGCCGAGGTCGGCAACTGACCAACTCGAGTTTGTGAAAATAAGTAATTATTGTTATAAGCCTGAGTTTTGAGCAGTTTATTTTGCAGATTTTTGGGGAGGGGAAGGGGGCAGTAACTGATAGACACATTTACTAATCAATTTCCATCCCTCCTTTTGTTATCAAGGATGGTTATCGAGGCACAGAAGATACAAAAGGTAGATATTTTAATGAGTTGCCCTAGTATGTGAACTCATAAGAAAAATATCACACAGAAACTCTGGCTGTTCACTCTACATGTGATCTACAATAGAGATCAGCAGACCACGGTCCTCAAGCCAAATCCAGTCTGCGACCTGTTTTTGTATGGTCCGTGACCTAAGGACGGTTTTTGCATCTTAGGGTGTCATGGAAAACTAAGACACATATGTGACAGAGATGTGCAAATCCTAAAATATTTACTATCCAGGCCTTTATGGAAAGAGTTTATCAAGCCCTGAACTAGAACACAAATATCTGCAAAACAGAAGGTACAAAATTTAGTGGGAACGGAGCTTCCTGTTGTCTGTAACCCTTTCATATCATATTAGCAAAATTCAGGCAGGATTTTTTTCTATCAAGTACCGCTTAGCTTCCAAGATCAGACGAGATTAGGCGTGTCCAGGGTGGTATAGCCATTGACCAGACATGGTTTTCTAACTCATGGCCCTGCAAAAAGCAGTCTCTCCTCCTAGTACTGGAGGAATTAGGGATGACATAGGTCAAATAAACTTAATCAAGGCAAATTTTATTCTTATTATAATTATGATATTTAAATTTTAGTAATGCTTATTTTCGAAGTTATGAAAAAACATGTTAATTTTAGAAACTTTTGAAAACTGATATGTAAAGAAATGAAATATCATGTTTAATTCTAATAAGTACAGACAACTACATTTAACACAGTATCCTTTCTGACTTTGTTAAATGCATAATGTTGCCTCGCTGGGATAATACTGGATATTAAATTATGTAACCTGGATGTCACACTTAATATTAAACATTATTCAATTTTTTTAAAAACCTCTATAAACACAATTTTAACAGGTACATTCAATTTCATTCTATAACATTAGGACTATTAAAATATTCTTATGTGTTTAGACATTTGCTGTTTTTTTTAAATAATAAAGTTATGAATACTTTTGGGAATAAAGTATTTCTTATATTTCAAATTATAATCCTGGATAGATTCTAAGATTTGTTTTTACAAGATTAAAGGATATGTGTATTTTAACTATTAATTAGTAGTCTATTTTTTTTTGCCAAAATGGCTCCATGACATTATACTATACCGACAACTCTATTCCCATCAAGTTTTGTGATCTTTGTTAACATGATAATAAATATTTTCCTGTGAATTCATTAATCACATTTATTTTTCCTTTTATAAATAATTCTGACACTCATTCATTTATCTGTTGGCAATTTTGATTTTTTTCCTTGGGAATCTATATGAACTCATTATATATTATAGAAAAAGATATTATACTTGCCGCAGGTTTTTTCCCAGTATATTTTCTTGTTTACATGTTGTATTTACATAAGACCATCTTAATTTTAATGTTACTAAAATAATGGGTCTATTTCTTTGTTACTTGTTTTATTACTTGCATTGTTTTATTATTAATGTAATATGGGTATATTATAGGAAATATAAAATGCTACAATATAGAGAAGAAAATAAAAAGTCAACAACAATGCTTATGGTACATTATTAAATAAATGATTTCTCAACCATTACACCATAATCATGTTTTCCCCCTAAATTGCAATGTAAACCTTATTTCAATCATTTCATAAAATTACAAATTTATACTCTTTAATGTACTTAACCATTTGTTATTTGGGCCATTAAGGTTTTTATTAGCGGGAATGACGGCTCAGTCTTGTACATAAATCTTATATCATAGTTTTCATTGTGTCTTTGGGATAAATTCCTGAAAGCAAAACTATTGAGTCAAGGATTATAAACACTTTAGGACTTGCCAGCTTGCTTCCCAGGATGTTAATTCACAAATACACCAATGGTACCTAAGAGTGCTGACACTATTTTTAGAAGTCTATGTTAATTGCATATGTAAAGATATTCCTTTTATGCAAATATGCATTTGCTTGGTTACAAATATTTTGGGCATTAAATATTGTTTTTCAGCTCCAAACCCACTCTTCAGTACCCCGCCTGGAGACGCTGACTAGGACTAGGGCTCTGCACACTCTTTCCCTTTGGCCAGCGGTTTCCCGTTAGATCCAGTGGCTAGGGGCCTGAGGGAGACTGCAAAGCGGGAGAAGAAGAAAGACTTTCTCCTTCCTACTTGTTCCTTAGCCTCCCCCGCCTGGGCTCACCTCCCTGGCCGCAGCCGCAGCCCGAGCCGCAGCCGTTGATTCCGTGTTCCTTCCGCACTCCCAGAGTGATGCATTCGTCTCAGTGGCACCGGCACCAAGCGGGCAATCGCTCTGCTCAGAGGACTGAGTCTCAGGTCTGTAGGATCTTCTCGTAAGCTCTCTGATGGCGATAACACTAACCTCTTCCCTCTGTTCCTCCTGCTCTCAAGGTGGTAGCGCTCTCTGCAGTTACCATCACCTTCGTCTCAGAGAGTTCCGCTGCACCAGGCTATGCTACTTCTTGGATCCAAAGGTCAACCTCGGACAATGGTTCCTAAACTCATCTGCACAGGACAATCACTGGAGGAACTTTTTCAACCTTCCAAAGCCCAGGCCACACCATGACCAATTAAGTTCCAGTCTCTAGGAGTGAATACAAACACCACCATAATCATTATTATCATTATCATCATCATCACCATTATTTTCTAAGCTTCACAAGTGATTACAGTGTGCAAACAAGTTTGAGAACCACTAACCTAGGCATTGGTTTAAACAAAATGACAGGGCTGCCAGCCCAATGCCTGATCAGGGCATATGCCCGGGTTGCAGGTTTGGTCCCCAGTTGGAACACAAATTAGAGGCAACCAATCGATGTTTCTCACGGCGATGTTTCTCTCCCTCTCTTTCTCCCTCCCTTCCCCTCTCTCTAAAAAAAAGAATAAAATCTTTAATAAAATAAATAAACAAAATGACAGGGTAGTTAACATGATATATTTTTCTATAAGATTGCCATTAGGGACTAATCACCACTCTTCCCCCTCCCTCAAGTACCTACTGCTGGTAACAATAGAAGATACTTATATCTTTTTAATGTCGGGCTGCCTACATTTCTGTCTTTGAGTAAGGCCCAGGAAGAAAATGCATTCCTTGAATTCATTTGGTGCATTAAAGAACTCTTCATCCTTCAGGGAAGAAAAAAAAAACTGCTAACAGGTATTTTGGTTTCCTGGTCTGCAGGTTGGTTTGTTTAGAATGGCTTATAAGTGGCATTTGAAGGTGCTGAAACACCTGCGGTGCTCAAAAAAGTGTGAAATTCTTTTCTGTTTTTGTAAACAGTAGAGAAAATATCACCGGTATCTGAAGTTCCCCCTGACCGCCCTGCCGGCAGCAAAGGGAAAGCAGAGGTAACCATGACAAAGTTGTCTGCAAGCAGACAGGAAGATGCGAGAAGCATGGCAACAGGCTCGCCTGGAAAGGGTGAAACAAAAGAGACGTTTGTGTTTGAATTACCTGGCAAAGGCTAATTTCTGCTCACAAAAAGGCCTGACCGCTTGAGAAACGAGAAATCAGAATGTACAGCGCCTGGGTCTGGTTTGTGTGCTTCATGTGACTCCAAATGAAAGAAGAATAAATGCAAAGGGGGGGAAGGGAGAGGAAAGCAAAAGGGCAAAGTACAGGCTTCTCCCATGTAAATGAGTTATTTTTCTTAATAAGTACTGTTCCTGCACGTAATTAGCTGAATATGGCATCTGAATGACTGGGTAATGCTAAATAAAATAAGAACTGACCCCAGTCCACAGCTGTTTGTTGAAATGAACCCGGTATGAACCTCTCGTGGCTGTGGCCTCACACGCAAAGTCACATGCATGATTGGTTCAGCTCAGCTAATTCAAACCCAAACCGCAACGCTTGCCTCAATTATCAGAATGTTTCAGGAGAAAATTATTTTTCTTGTGTTTTCCACTTCATTTGCATGTACAGCTTAAAATAATGTATTCACAGACACATCTCTTTTCTTTATATATTTTCCATAATTTTCATAGAGCAAATATTTGAAGAAAAAAGAACCCACAGCTTATCTACATTATATTATTTGTCATTTCTTTGCATTGGAACAAAAATGCTGCCCATAGTGTTTTCAGTTTGGGGGGGGGGTTTTTTGCATCATTCTTATCCTCACTTCGTTTTTTTCGAAATCATTTAGCAAATTGTTACTATGAGCTAGGCATCTGGATTGCTTTCAAGTTTAACAAATGAATAAGGTATGAATGAAGTAAGGTAATTTATTGTTATAATTTATTTATGATTGTTCTCTCTCTGTGTTTTCCTTTCCCACTTTGCAGCGAGGAGCCAGGCCTGTAGCCTTTCCTTGCCTTGGGGATTTTGTTGGTAGTGGGTAAAGTAGGAGCTGCTTCTTTCCTGAATTAAAATGGTACCAAGTCTATGGATTGTAACCCCTAGAGGGGCACAGATATGTAGAGAATGTATCAGAAAGGCCCAATTAGGAAACAGAACTTCCATAATAATTTGAACACAAAGACATTTTAATATAAAGAATTATTAAATGTAACAATGGAGTAAATGTGAAAAAGAAAGGAGAAATCTAAGGCAGGAATCAACAAACTTTTTCTGTTTTATGGCCAGATAGTAAGTATTTTAGGCTTGGTGGACCATTAGGTCTCTTTTGCAACTATTCAATTGTGCCATGGCAGCATCAAAGCAGCCATAGACAAATATAAATAAATGAGCATGGCTGTGTTCTGATAAATCTTTATGTACAAAAGCCAACAGCATTTCAAAGTTGCTGACCTCTGTTCTAAAGAATAACTTGGGCTGTTAAAGGGGAAACCACAGGTATAAAACGACATCGACCCGTGATAAAGCCCATGACACCGCTGTCAGACGCAGACCAGGACCAAGGCAGGTCTGCCTGACCAGTCTGGAGGTGGGTCCTTGCAAAGTCGTAAGAATTTCCAGGACTCGTACAGAGGAGGATGTGAGATGTAGTAGTAAGATTTTTTTTGGAAGTGAAGGGCCACGCAGAAAAGGTCACTGCTCTGCTGCGCCCATGACTAGGTGGCTTAGCTCCATCTCTCTGTGGAAGAAGCCCAGCCTCTGGGGTCATATGCCCCCACTTGTCCTCACCAAGCCCCAGGCGAAGGCCAAGGACCAGAGATGCTGTGCATCCACATCTGAAGCTCTAGTAGCCTAGCTTAGTCTCTGTTTCCCTCTGGCCCACTTTCCTCGTTTGGCCTGCAGGGCTGCCACACTCAGGCCCCCACCCTGATGCCGCTTTGGAGAATGCACGAATCCCCAGGCCCGTACTGAGGTTTGGTTACATTTCCTTGGGCCTTGGAGGGTGCAGGATTTCTTTCAAACTACCCAGTCTCTTTCCTGGATCTTTCTGGGGCTATGCTAGCTCCTCTTTCTATCCAGTCCCATTCCTGGAGCTTCTGGGACTTTACTGCCCTTATCCTGTCCGATTCTTCTTCCAGGTTTTCCCAGGCTAGTCTCCTCCCCTACAGGCCATTTTGGTTCCTGTTCCGCAGGCCTCATAGTTTTGCCTCCTCGTCTGTTTTCTATTGCACATGCAGAGGAATTTTCCCCTTGTTGGTCCTCCCTCCCCCCGGCAGTCCAGGTGAATGGATGGGTTGCTCCGCAGGGAGTTTGGCAAGCCCATCTTTCCTGTCCATTCAGATGTCCGGAGTGACTGTGAAGCTGCCCTCTTCTAGGTAATCCAGTTTAAAGTCTGATTCTATTCTCTTCCTTCCTTTGCTAATACCTAACTGCCTACCTACGGAAACTATATCAAACCTAGATTTAATACCTAATCTAATTCCTGTTTCAGCCTCTCCCAGAAACATAATCTTAATCAATAATCTGGAATTTTCCAGTCAAGCGCCAGGAAGGTAATCTGTCAAGTGGACCGTTCTCCATCTCCCACAGAAAGAAGAGACAATCTGCATGATAAAAACCCTTGCCATTTTCTTTCCCCCCAAAAGATGTCTGATCTAAAAATAACCCTTTCTTTTCTTTTGTTCATAGTTTCCTGTAAAAGCTCACATTTTGTAAAACGCCTCTGAGGGTCCTTCTAGCTGCTAGATGAGATGCTGCCCGACTTGCAAATTGCTTCATACAGCCAATTAGACCTTCAAATTTACTTGGTTGAGTTGTGTTCTTTAACTGAGCTGAGGGAGAGAACCCAAGGAAAGAACAACTTGCAAAGCAGGCCAGCTTCCTACAGCTGGGATCCAGACCTATTGCAAGTGGTATCCTTGGGCTCCCCTTGGATGGTGAAGTTCATTGCATTGTCCTGGCCGGAGCTGGTTGAAATTCTAAGGGGAAGTAGAAGCAGCCTCTCAGGAGTGGCGCTGGGAGCCCACTTACAGGCGGAGCAGTGGAAGGCCTGGTGCACTTGGGGTCCACATTAGGAATGTCAGTCAGTGAGATGGTCACCAGGCTGACATTGAGGCCGTAAATTTGTCAGAAGACTGCGCATGCGGGGTGCATGGGTGAAACAGACCGCCTCCAGCAGCAATGCAGAAGACGCGGAAGCCAAAAAACTGCACAAAGGAGCCAGAAAGGCCAACTCCTTCCCCCTGCAATGTCCCTCCAGCGCCCTCTACCGACAACTTTAGTATCATGCTTGCTGCAAGGCCAGTGATAAAAGGGTAGACTGGGAGCAGAAAGGTAATTAAACTGATAATCGTCGCAATGCATAAGAATTCTTAATAACATTTCTTAATACCACTAGACAAATCCTACTATGGAACAAGTATGCATCTCAAGCCGTAATATCAGGTAGACTTACTATAATTGTAAATATTTTGTTTAACCCCCTCCTCCCACTGCTGGGCTAGCAAGAAACTCAAACCCCAGTTGTTTGGTATACTCAACCTCTCCAAGTTCGTGTCAAGATGCCAAGGTATTGTAAAGACAGAAATCTTCCAATCCTCCAGTTGTCATGGAAACATAGGTTTCCATGAAAAATGTCTTGTGTATCTATCTAAAAAACCATTCAACTCTGTTGGAACTTATTTTATGCTACTATTGCCAAACTGCCTCTACTATGTCCAGGATTGGTTCCACATTTTGCTATCATATGTTGAAATTTTGGATCTATTGCTTCCAATAAATGTAAACAAAATTTATAGACTGGGATTTCTTTGCATAAACATATCTATTTTCATTTTAAAAAATAAACACTTCTCAGTAGACTGTGAAACTTTGGGGAACTGGCACGGCTAAATCTTGTTCTGGAACCATTAGGGCGCTGGGTTAACTGTTTCCATGTCCATGCCTGGCCCCTGCAAGCCTTCCCGTTCTCCCTCTTCCACGGCTGCTCCCCCACCCCCCACATGACTGTTACTGTCCTAACAGCCACAGCAACATGCACAACTTTTTCTCTCCATTTAGCCTCAGCGTCACAATGCCAGACGAGGTCAATGGAGCCCCTTCTTGGGATAGCCCGGATTGCGAGTCAGACCAGAATCCCCTGAAACAAAGACCTCAGTTACCTAAATGCAGAATAACGGTGCCAAGAACTGTATGAGGACATGTTCTCTATGTGGCAAGCATTGTTCTCGCAACTTTACATACACTAACTCATTTAATCCTCGTAGCACGCCTGTGAGGAAGACAGTTATGTCCCCATTTAACAGATGAGGTAACTGAGGCACAGAGAGATTTGGTGATTTGCTCAAAGTTAAGTGACAGAGACACACAGAATTGAAGTATCTAAGCTTTAATAATCTTCACAGGTAATTCATTTTTTCAGCTTTATTGAGTCATGATTTACAAAACTGTATAAAGCATATAAAGCTTCACAGATGATTCTGATATGCAAATAGGATTGAAAGTCAATTATAAAGAAATATGTTTATTTGAGCCATACATTAAATTTTATTACATGACCTTACATTCAGTACTAGCAATATTATGGAGTTAATTAATGTTTTCTTAAGTTTTACAAAATCATACAGGTGGAAAATGAAAGGAACATTTCACAAAATCTTACCTTTAGTAACTATTTTGTTGCTACATTAAAAATAAAAATGTCTTTGATGGTTTTCTTCTTACACTTGGTATTCCTGTAGGTCCCCAGAGCTTTCTAGCTGAGGGTAGAAACTCTTGCTATTACACGAATTACTGAAAGCAGAATACTTGGGAGGGGTTAGAACTGATGTTGTTACGAACATTCTTGAAGCCAATGTCAATCGATGCAGTGCTTTAGGAGTGACATAATGGGTGTCTTTGGACGCCACATCATATATGCCTACTCTTGCGCTGCTTAATGATGGGAATGTGTTCTACCAATGTGACATTAGGCAAGTCCACCACTGTGCAGACCTCAAAGAGCGCACTTCTGCAAACCTCCATGGTATAGCCTACGAGACACCAGGCTAGACGGTATAGCCTATTGCTCCTAGGCTACAAACCTGTACATCATAGGACTGTACCAAATTCCGTCAATAATTATAACACAATGATAAGTATTTGTATATCTCAACATAAAAAGGCACAATAAAAATACAATATAAAAATTTAAAAAGCAGTACACCTATATAGGGCGCTTACCGTGAATGGAGCTTGCAGGACTGGAAGTTGCTTTGGGTGAGTCAGTGAGTGCATGGTGAGCGAATGTGAAGGCCTGGGCCATTACTGTGCACCACTATAGGCTTTAGAAGCACTGCACACTGAGGCTACACTAAATTTGTAAAGCAACATGTGATTAAGTCAAGCACAAGAGAAAATGATGCAATCAAGAGATGACATAAACAGATGTATGAAGCTGCTGCCAGCATAATACGGGGTGCTATTTACAGCAAAGTTTTTAATGAGTAGAAAGAGTACACTCTAAAATAACAATAAAAAGTATAGTATAGTAAACATGTAAACCAGCAACAGTCTTTCATCATCATTATCAATTATTACATATTGTATGTAATTGTATGTACTGTACTTTTATATGACTGGCAGTGAAGTAGGTTTGTTTTCAGCGGCATCACCACAAACAGGTGAGTCATGTGAGCTACTGCGTTACCATGGCTACAGTGACACTAGGCAATGGAATTTTCAGCTTCGTTGTAATGTTATAGGACCGCCGTTGGACATTGTGTATGTGATCTGTTCTTAATCAAAATACCGCTATGGATATGGAGCATATATTTTGTATCTACTTTCAGATGATTGTAATTTGTCCTTCAAGAGTAAAATTCCTGCAGTATTCCACTGTCCAGATCCAAAATGGAGCAATAATTGCTCCATCGTTAATCAGTGGTTAATACAGGGTCCGGCACGAATAGTGTCCCTCCTTTATTACAAAATCATAAGCATGTAATTCCGTAACATAACAAAATCACACTCAAGCACACCATGTGACATTTTAGGTGAAATGTTCAAATTAGAACTATAAATTATTACACCCATATTACTACCTTACCAACCACACTCAAGAGGGCCTCACTTCTAGTGGACCCGGTATTTTGAAACATTAACTCTAAACACCATATTGCCTCAGATGTTATCGAATAAGAGTTGTCTTTCTACTTCCAAACCAAATAGTAAGAAATAATATATAAATAGTAAAGCTTCTATTATTTTTAACACCTAGTTCAAGAATTATGTGTTTAAGGAAGATTTGTTCTAAGAAAATTTGGGATGGTTTCATTTTCAGGGATGCTGTTTTCTCTAACAGAGGTACCCAGAACATATTAATCACAGACTAATTTTTAAACATGTATATTTTATACTTGATCATTTTTACCTGACAGCATTTGCAGACGACCTCTAATCCAAAGCTGCAAGAAAGCAAGCCCAACGTCACCACCATCTTTGTGTCTGTCACGTAAGACACACAGCCCGCAAGAGACCGCATATAAAATTGCAATAAGAACGATGATCAAACGATAATTACATGAGCTGATAGGACCCATGCCAGCAAACCATCCATAATTTAGGAAATGGCCAAATAAATCCTGTTTTTATGGAAACCGTAATAGGGAAGTAAATAACCTTGAGGCACGAATCAAAGAGAAGTGCGAAGGGGAGTGCCATCAGAAAGCAGGGCGGGGTAAGAGCCCCCTCACTCACATCCCCACTCAGCAACGATAATTTGGGAGCCATCCACAGACGAAAGCGCCTTGGTGGAAGCTCTGGGATCCACGTCTGCGAAACCCTGGCGGGTTTCCGAGGAGGACCATTTTAAGAAGGCAGGTCTGTGCCTAAGTAGGCTCACCAACTGTGGTCCTGGCTATAGATCCAGAAAGAGCCCTGTCCCCCTTTGGCCTCAGTGATAGCCCTAGCCCTGTCTCACCTAGTTCCTGCCACCAGCACCATTCACCAAGGGACTGGGAGGAATCACAACCACCAGTACCCACTGAGCTCAGTCCAGGCGGTGGACCCTGAAGTGGCATGTAACCTGGCTGCAGCCTCTCTTAACTTCCCGTCCTAACAGCCCAGGGACCTGGAGGGAGACATGCCCTTCCATGCCCCTGAGACAAGTTTACCAACACTGATCTAGCTGCAGATCTCAAAGCAACCCCATGATCTGACTCTGCCCCTCAAAGTCATAGTCCAGAACAGTCCTGCACTCCTGGACACCGGCCGAGATGTGTTCATCAGTGCCACCAGAGGCAGACCTATGAACATTGGTGGGACTGCAGATCCTGAAGTGGCTCTGTGACAGCCTAGTCTGTGAGCTTCAGACCAGGAGCAGTCCTCTCTGCCCAGGAATCTTGTGGGAGACACACCCATCTGTGCCTCTGAAGGAAGGTCTACCAATCTCTGTCCAGCTGCAGATTCTGAAGAAGCCCTGTGGCTCGGTCTAGCCTCTCTCAGCTTCAGTCGGGGGTCAGTCTTGCCAACCCAATGATCTGGTCAGGGGTGGAGCCCTCCCGTGGACCCAGAGGGAAACACACCCTCCCACTCACCCAGATATTCACAGATGCCTCAGATTTAATTTCTTCAAAAACTTTAGCTTCCTGTAATTATAACCATGATAAGACTCTAATCTTCTACATGGTCTCCTACTGAGAAGCTAAACAAGCTCATTCACTCTTCTTTCTCATCACCATCATAACCAGATAGATGCCAATCAAAGTTATATCTCAGAAATAACTCTGAAAAATGTACTGTGGCTCCATCTTCGCAGCCACTGCTTTTCAATTCACATCTACATCACACCAGAACTGTTGCAATAGTCTCCTGATTTTTTTCCACTTAAATTTCCCACACTGATTCCAGAGATAGTTTCATTAAATAATTTTTTTTTAATTTAGAAAAGAAAAACTAATCATCTCACTTCCAAATTTGAAAGCCTGAAAGCTCTTATTTCGTCTTTTTGATTATTGAATGAAGATCCCAACTTTTTGATTTGGTAAATACAGCCCTTTACAATCCAGCCCACTCTACTCGTACTTTTCAAATCATCCCCTCCTCCTTGCTCTCCTGCCTTACTGAATTTTTCTTGGGTTTTGGACACACAGGTCTTTTCATAATGTTACCTGTGCATAAGCTTCCGCATTTCTAAAACACTCCCTCCCACCCCATTTTTCTTACTTAGTTAACCACAATCCCGTGCTCAATACTCAGTTCCATATTACAATGCTGGGTCCTCAGTAGAGCTTCCTTGGCACTTTTGGAAAGATGCTTTACACCGGTCTCTCTGCTCCCACAGGGCTTTGTCCATATCTCTGTAGCATTACTGCACCATGATAGTACAATTGACCTATTTCTATTGGCTGCTTAAAACAGAGTATGAGCTCCTCAAGAGCAAAGGGGTCAGAGTATTCATGTTTTTAAAATGTTTCCTTACCTTCACCTGCAATGGCAAAATGTTTCTTCTGAGTATCATACATAAGTTTCTCAAATAAATGACTTGATATAGTAACACAGTCAAAAGCTGTAGTTGGCAACAAAGTTAATAAGTTTGCATTGTAGAAATATTCACATATTGGAAACTATCAGAGTCTCCAAAGGTACCACTTTCTAAAGCACTTATATTAATCCAGATTCCAATTATTTAACCAGTAGTGATTAATTCTCATTTAATTCTGTTATAGGATAGGTGTTCTCCCTAAATTCCATTTACTTCTTCCATCATTCTCCTTCCTCCTTTTTGCCAGCCCTTCATAATCCATTTCTGAGGCCCTTGGAGCAATTGCTATTCTCTTCTCAGGGATTTGGACCCACCCACTCTGCCTGTGACTGTAACAGGAGAGATACCTGGGTCCCAGGAGAGAGGGACATGATGCAGGAACCCAGGTGAGCAAAGACGTGCCTGGGCCCAGCGCTTGGCTGCACCAGTTCTCTTCTTTCTCACTGCCTCTGCCCTGATGGCAACCAGGTCCCCAAACACCATCAAATCCAGGGAAAATCCCTTCACCTGTCCTCCCCTACCTATAATGGCAACTGCTTTAAAGAATCACCTATGAAGTCACATGTAAAAGCATGTGTAGTGTTATGATAATAGTCCTCATGTATATGACAGGCTGTCATGAAATAAAGGGGTGGGTTTCTTCTATGAATGATGACTGATACTTGGAAAGTACAGGGGCCTGCAGTGCTTTTTGTGAAGAGAAGTAAAATGGTTGGGCAATCGAAGCCTCAGAATGACTGAGACTGATGATTTATCCGGGGGAGGATAAAATCCCCCTAACAATGAAAGCTAACAGACACTGGAAGAAGGGGCTTGTGCGGAGGTAAATTGCCTTAACAAAAGGAATTTAAGTAGAGACAAGTTTTGTCCAAAATTTGTCAAGGAGAGTTAAGACAAATGGATTTCTGAGGTCACCTCCAACAGGCGAATACATGAAATCTACATCATATAAAACTTCTTTTTTTTCTCTCTCTTTTTTTTTTTGTTTTGCTCTTCTCTTACCAGCATTCCAAGAGATTCAACTAAGATCGAGGGCTACTGAAACAGAATGCTTCAGTCAGCTCATCTTCATGTCTTGTAATCAACCTTGTTGCAATAAAAACCTCAAACCTTCATAGGGAAGGTTAGGCAAGTGAAAGTTGGCTGTATCCATGACTTGGGGTACTGACCCACTAGTCAATGTAAAGGGTTAATATATGTTTCCCTAAGGAACATAATTTAGTAACAAAGAAAGAATGGACCTGTGTAGAAAAGCCTAAGACATTTATTTTGATCATTAACTTAAAGTTCTCAGATTAAATGACATATTCCTTTTTTATGCCTTACTTGTGCACAATATTTGCTTCTTAAGTATTAGGCATAGGAGTGAAGTCCCATTAAATCATTCCTAAAGTGTTTTACAAAGTGAAAATTGTAGTGAGTTATTGGGGGAAATTAGTGTTTAAATAGATTTGGGTTTTACATAACATTTGAATTATTTAATTGTCAAGCTATATTGAGTTCATTTCAAATTAGTACTAATTGGTATGGCCTTGATTTCCACCCAAAGAAAAATGTTTGCTAATTTGCAATTTCTGTCACAATAAAGAAATATTTCAGAAATTAGATCTGCAACCTAGATTTATGTGTGAATCTTCAAATAGTCCAACATGGCACTTTTCTTTTGTTTATGAAGCCTTTGCAATATTGTAATGTTACATTACCATGGAAATAGGTCAAGTTGTGTTTTTGAAATGGAATCACATATGTGAGAAATTGGACACCAGGAGGATTGTACCCATGAATAAATGGTTTATTGTGCATGACTTCAAATGGTGGGTTTAAATGACACTTAGAAGAAAACGTTCACATTTTACCTCCTTTGCCCATTCGGAACTCGCATTGAGTGCTTGTTTGGAAAAGAAAGGATAGGTTAAATTTTACACTTGGAAATACATTGTTAAATTTTCAGATTTTAGCCACCATAAGCCAAGAAATTTTAAAGCTGAATTGATTGTGACCACATGAGGTAGGATGAATTAAGGGAAAATTACTAGGTTGAAAGGGAAGAACCTTTGATCTGGTCCCAGTTTCACTATTAATTAACTGTGATCTTGTGTAAAACTTTTAGCCTAATCTCTAAAATGATGGAGAAAAAAGAATTGGATTACATAGTTTCCAAGATTTCTTCAGAAGTTTTATGACTGAAAAGATATCTATATTGCTCATGTGCAATTGCTTGTTGGACTGCTTTTATATTCCTGTTCCTCCTCCTTATATTTAATATTAATTTGTACCTAAATTATAAAAGTAAAATATAAAATAGTACACAAGTTCAATATGCAGTAGTCATTCAACTAAAAATGGACAATTATAAGTGTACCATGTTTTTATAGTCACATTTTCACACTTTTTAAAAATGATATTAATGCTAACATACAAAAAATGGTATTTGCTTTATTCATTCATTCATCCATCCATTCATTTATTCATTATTTATTTATTGAATAATTAATTATTATGCTTCAGGAACTATTATAAGTGATATGTATGGTGATAAACAAAACAGATGTGGTTTCTGTCATGTGGAGTTTATCATCTAATTGTGGTGAAAATTAATGGAAACTATTTAAATATTAAAGTACAAAGTGTGGCAAAAGCCATAAAGAATCAAAGAGTGTTCTTAGAGAGATTTACAGGGTGAGGCTGGGGTGCTACTTTACACTGGTCGTAGCTTAGCCATAATAAATTACCACATGGAACCACCTTGCAATTGAGACCACCTTGTAAGAGGTCATTTTTTGCTGGTGGTGTTTTTATCAGGAATGACTGATTCCAGGGCCCTGGTTTTAGGCAGCTTACAGAATACAGAGGGAGACACAGCTGAATGCCGCCTGGTGGTACCCCCATACGCACTCTCCTCCACTTCTCTTGTAGGGCCTCCCCTGCCTGGAGACACCCTCCCACCTCCCCCGGATAAATCATCAGTCTCAGTCATTCTGAGGCTTCGATTGCCCAACCATTTTACTTCTCTTCACAAAAAGCACTGCAGGCCCCTGATATAAAGTATTGCATTCTGGACAAGAGCCACGTAGCTCTTTCTGTTGGGATCCCAGTCATACCAGTAGAGAGATATTCTGACTTTTGAGTTTCTGAAAAGAATAGGATGTGGAGTCAGAAGATTGAGGATTCAAAGCCACTTCTACAAGTTTCAACAAGTTTCAACATCTCCAGATATTAAAGATGGCTATGATATTTACACTATAGTTTATTAAGAAAAGCAAGATAAATAAAAATATGTATTGAAACTATACAGTGCTGTATAATTGTTTGCCTTATTTTTTCCCTCTTTGTAGTCTCAGTAATACACACCTTCCTTCCTTCCTTCCTTCCTTCCTTCCTTCCTTCCTTCCTTCCTTCCTTCCTTCCTTCGCCACCTCTTTCATTTTTCTTCTTTCCCTTTTCATTCCTTCCTCCCTTCTTCTCTCTCCTTAGTTCCTCCATCTTTCTCTTTCCATTACCCCCTTCTTTCATTCTTCCCTCCTTCAATACTTTTTTGAGTTTCTACTGTGCATTAGGTACTTTATTAGTACGTTCAGTACAAAGATAAATGAAAACGATGAAAAACATAGACTCTAGAATCAAACTGAGTCCAAAACATATGTATGTATCTTTGTTGAGTGTTTAACACAGTTCCCAGCACATTGTCAGTGATCAAAACATTCAGAATTTACAGCAGTGGAATAAAGTTAGAAGTAATAGGCTTTACTTAGGAATATTGTGGGGGTTTTCACACAGGAAAGACCCTTGAGATGGGTTTGGAGAGATAAAAAGGAGCAGCAATAACCTGGAAGTAGTGATATTTTGTTTTCAAATTAATAAGTTGAATAAATGGTCAGAAGTTCCACTCATTCATTCACACTGACATTTACTGAACACTACTGTGTGAGAACCAGGCTGAGCACTGAATATATAAAAATGAATATAACACTATTAAGAAAGTTTTGATAATGTTTTAGGAATGGTAATGATATAGCTGTAACGCTGTTAGGTGTATGTATAGTATATAAATATGTATGTATATAAAATATACTTATATGTTTATGTACTCATATTTTAGATATACATATTATATAGATGTATGAGGTGTACTTCAGCTTAACCAGAATGTGAGGGGACTGAATGGGCATGACTGTATACAGAGGGTTTGGGCATGAGTCGATATGTGGCATAATAGGTACCTTAGAGTACTATATATATGTTTTAAATTTTTCTCAATAATAAATTCAATAAAATGAATATGAGACAGTCAGTCCTCCCTTTTATAGTCCAGTGTGGGACATACACTCGATGCCAGCACTTCCTTTGCAATTTGATATTTGCATAAGGCCATTTATAATACATAGGACATGAGAACTCCAAAGTTAATGAACGATATTGAGGTTCTGGGCCACTCTATATATGAATGCTTTTATTATTCATCACATTAGTGGCTCCCTTGATAGAGACCATGGTATGCTTTCTTTTTCAGTGTGAAATAGATGGGAGAAGCAAGGTGGATATCTTGTAATATAATACTAGACAGTTCCCTCATTCTGATAATTATATGGCACTTCCACTGAAGCTTCTGGAATGCTAAAGTTCTTTCAAGAGAAACATAATCTATCACTTTTCTGTAGAGGGATTCAAAATTGGAGACAAAAAGTGATTTAGTCATTATGCTGCCACTACATAATGAAATAGCTGATGTGCTATTACCTCAGCATTACTTTCTCACAACCTTTATGATTTTACCTGCCTCCTGAATATCTGCATTTAATACCTCTCTCCAGATGTCTTAATCTGCATTTAATTTCTGCTTGAATCTAGTTTTCTTTTTTGCTCAGATTCCTAAATTCTGTAGGTTCATTCACGTAGTTTATCTTATGGTCACTTGTCAAGCCACCATATTTAATGTCATTAAAGCTTTCAGTGCTGTGTTACTATCTATAAGGTCTGCCCAGAAAAAGTCCAACCATTGTTAATATAATGAGAATGGCTTGTGCGACATTGATGTAACCTAGCAGCCAAGGAGACTGGACTGGAATGCACATGAGCGAACAATGGTGACTTCACTGTACTAATCAAGTCGGGGCAGTAGATGTCGTTGAGTGAACATGTATCTGTACTGTGTGGTCATCGCATTCAAAATGACTGAGTGAGTATACCAACAAATCTGCATCAAATTTTGTGTTAAGCTTGAACATTCCTCCATGGAAACTATTCAAATGATTCAGAAGGCCTTCAGGGATGATGCAATGAGTGCAGCACAAATAAAAGTGTGGCACAAACTCTTAAAAAATGGTCGATAATCTGATGAAAGTGATCCATGTTCTGGAAGACCTTCAACAAGTAGAACACCTGGGAATTTTGAATATGTATGGGCTGCAGTCAACAAAGATCGGCAACTGACAGTGCGAGAACTAGAAACTGATCTGGGGATTCCAAAACCTACTGTGTCCAAGATTTTGATGCAGGATTCTCACATGATAAATGTTGTGGCAAAATTCATTCCATGGCTTCTGCTAGCAGAGCAAAAGAAACATTGTCCTACAGTTGCTAATGACTTAATTCAAACTGCTACTAATGAACCAGGTTTCCCCAAGAAGGTCATAACTGGAGATGAATCATGAGTATACAGCTATGGCCTAGAAACAAAGGCCCGGTCATCCCAATGGAAGTTGCCTGGTTCTCCACACCTGAAAAAGGCACAACAAAGTCGCAGCAAGATCAAGACAATGTTAACTGTGTTTTTTGATTAGGAAGGTGTTGTACATCATGATGCCTCTCCAAACCAAACAATTCATAAGGAGTGCTGCTTCAATGTTCTTTGTAAGTTGGGAGATGCAATCGATGAAAATGGCCACGGTCATGGGCAACTGGAGATTGGTAGCTTCATCACGACAGCACAGCCACTCATGCATCATGTCTCATGCAGAGTTTTATGGTAAAACATCAAATCACCCAGGTGACTCAGCACCCCTGGAGCCCAGATTTGGCAACCTGTGACTTCTGGCTTTTCCCAAAACTAAAATCACCTTTGAAAGGGAAGAGATTTCAGACCGTCAATGAGATTCAGGAAAATACAACAGGGCAGCTGATGGTGATTCCAACAAAGGATTTTGCAAAGTGTTGTGAACAGTGGAAGAGAGACTGGGAGAACTGTGAGAGGTCCCAAGGTGCCTACTTTGAAGGGGACTGAGGCATCATTGTCCTGTGTACAATGTTTATTATATCTTGCATCTTCTTCAATAAATATTTTTCATATGACATGGCTGGATACTTCCTGGACAGACTATGTATTCTAGGTCATTAAATAGAGGTAAACGTGTGGGAGGGAACTACAAATAATGTCCCATTAATTAATTAACTAAAAAATAAACTTTTTGATGTTAAAAGGCATAATAAATATTCTCCTATCTGATGATAAAACATTCATCTGAGTTTATTCATATATTTACTTCTTATATCCCTCCGCTTTCCAAAAGTGACCTGAGTTATGGTATATTGACCACATAGCTCATTAAAATAAATTTAAAAGTAGAATCAAGGTCATCAAACAAAGAAGCAGCAAATATTAACAGGGGCTAATTCAGTTGTTTTGATAATTAAGCATAAAATTTGACTCTCCTAGAATGGCATGTTGATGTTTGACAGTCTTCTTTTCTTATCAGTAGTTATCAAAAGAAAATTAGTTTTTAATGAAAAATGATTGAGACATTTTACCCCTGTAATTTACTAGACCGACATCCTAATTAAACTAAACACTGATGCCGATTTAATTGTTGGATATTGAAATATTTACATAAAAACATTGTATCTCTCTTTTGTAATTATCATATTCAATTGAGGCAAACTATATATTGAGTAGCTTTTAGGTTCTTGACTGATAACAAAAGAAAGAGAAATTGCATGGTAATATTTCATTTACATATATCATTCTATATATAAAATGCAATCAGTAAGATGAGTTCTATAATGAAAGGTTGTATAAATATTATGGGGACACAGAGGAAAGGAGGTATTTATTTATTCCTTATTGTGCATGTAAGTGTAAGGAAAGGAAATAAGGAGACATTTTGGACATCCTTGACCCAGCAGGAAAAGCAACGTCCCAGACAAGGAGCCCGAGCCCAGAAGAACCATTAAGCATCCCTGAGAGCTGCCATCCACCAGCAGAGATCATTCGTCCCCCTGTGCCCTGTGCAAACTCACTGAAGATATATGAGAATGGCTGCTGTTTTACCCACTAAGTTATTTTATTGTATTTGTGTGTGTGGAGCAGGGGGTGGTTATGCAACAATAGATAACCAAGACGCTGATCCAATTCAGGTCACCATTCCTTCTGCCCGGATTTCTCTAAGACCCTCCTGACCACCCTTCCTGCCCTTTGTCCTCGTAGGTTTCCACTCTATTCTCTAAATGGCAGAGGAACCCTTTCCAAACCTCTCTCTGATTACAACACTTTCTTGGGCTAACAGCCATGAGGGGGTCCCCATGGCTTTCAGAATGAACTCCAGATCTCTTTACAGGGCTGTCCAAATCTTTTCACAGGATATTTCCATGACACCACTTTGCTTATGTCTCCATCCTCACCTCTGCATTTCCTCCCTCAACTGCACGCTCTAACCCAGCCATACCGACAACTTGGAGCTATGTCTAATAACCACAGACCTCTCAACCTGCAAAAACACTCTTGCCTGCACCTGGAATGGTCTTCTTTACTCATCTCAAATTTCCCTCTATTCCTTTAATTTGGTTAACTCCTTTTTGTTCTTCAGATTTCACTTTAAATATCTATTCTTCGGATCCTACTTCCCCAGAAGTAACCCTTGTAATTACCTATATTCTGAGCATCCCTAAAACTATCCTGTACCTTGAATGCTCCTAAAATACCATCACCAGGAATTTAATCTTCAACTTGTCACCATTTCATGGGCAAGACTAAATTCTACTGGTAGTTAACATCTGTAAAACTAGCATGCTTCAAACATTGTGTCAACTTCTGCCATACACTAGGTAAAATATCTTCACAGAAGTCTAAGGAACCTGACTTCCAGCCATGAATGACAGTTTATCTCCTATTTTTGGAGCCTACAATTCAAGAATATTGAAGCTTGTGAGGCAATTCTATAGGAAGCATTATGCATTAGAATGTAGGGAAAAGACAAATGATTCTGTCTGAGTTGTTGTAGGAAAAAGATGTCCACAATATGTGTTGCATAAAAAACATTGGATCCCTGGGATACCCTTCACATTCAAAGCTATGTGTCCCTTCTTTATTCAAATATGGTAACTCAAAATTTCTTTTCAAACTTACAACTGAATACCACAGAGGAAGAAATGGAGACAGTGAGAACATGTGACAGAAAGGGCTATGCTGGAAGCAGAAGTTATGACAGGTCTCATGACTTTTAACTGTTCTATGTAACAGCTCTGGACAAAGGTACCATGGCCAGTCCTTGCTAGGGGAACCTTAGACACCAGACACTGGGGAGATTCAGGGAGAACCTCTCAAGACAACAACAGGTCATTAGCCTGGATTTATTTCTGACCTGGATTTATTTCTACTGACAGAATCTCAATCTGCAGCCCCTCCCCTCTCTCACCAATGACCCATAGAAGTATCTGGCTGCTATAATCTGCAAAATTTACCTTTGTACCTGTCTGATTTCACACTAAGACTCCCATTAAATAGCACCACACACTTGTTGTGATTAGTCTTATTCACATCTAGGCCTGTCTCTGGGTCTCTGCCTGTTTCATTTTTTCCAATACATAATTTATAACCTTGTTCTGCTACTCTCCCCCATTCCTAGCTCCTCCTGGACTATCTCCCCAATCTCTTTTTAACCTTTTTTTTCCCCAGACAACATTTTCAGCTTTGACAACTTTACATGAAGTTCTGGGGCCCCATGGGAGTCCTCGACTCCTCTGTAGCAAGGACTGCTT
This sequence comes from Mormoops blainvillei, assembly GCA_004026545.1. NCBI lineage: Eukaryota > Metazoa > Chordata > Mammalia > Chiroptera > Mormoopidae > Mormoops > Mormoops blainvillei. The sequence continues at coordinate 40,618 of PVJD01003269.1, read as the reverse complement.
CAGAGACCTGGTCTCTTGCTTTCTTGTCAGACTGCATTTCAAAACAAGATTACTTGCTGTGACACAGCATGAGGCAAAGGCAGAAAATGCATCATAAATAAAAAATAAAACTACTGGGAAACTTGCTATGCCAGTATAAATGAGGAGTATGCGATGAGAAAAATTTCTACAGATCACATTCAACTGTTTCAGAATTTCTAAGAAATGAATTTATTTTTCGTATTATTGTATTTCTGGCAGTTGATGGGTCCTCAGCAGGCAGAACTGTATACATAAACATTTCTCTGCAGTCATGCAGAAATTTGAATCATAAAATGATATGTCATGCATTCTGTTCTACTGTGTCATAGCAATCAACGGTAGCTATGTTTTGTTTCAACTTACAAAAACATCAGCTGATTGAATAAGTCACATTAGAATAGTTTTAAATGATGGTAGAAATGAACTTTCACAATGGAAATGGTTACATTTAATACATTTTCACAAATCCCCAGTTTTATATTACATGAATATTCAAAAGCAATGTTATTCATCATGGGTAAATATTCTATTAAATCCTTTGAATAGTTTATATGTTACATTAGACACGACCCATACTTCAATGCCCTTAGTTCTTAATCAATCAAACTGTAAAAGAAATTCTCAAGAGAGAAAAAAGAAAAAGAATGATAAGATTAATGTTAAGGATAATCAAGGATTAAATCTCTGAGGGACATGTCTGGAATTATACCCAGGAGAAAATAATTTGAGGTTCATACCCCTAATATTAAACAAACTAAGCAACTATCATTCCTGCCATTTGTGGATATTTGTCGATTGCTTACCATATACTTGACATGTAGTAATAAGAATAAAGAGATAAAACAACAACTAAATTAGAGATTAACAGTTGTGGAGGGGGGCTCTCTATGTGGGACCACGGGGGAAGTCTCCCTGAGAAGGCACTTACACTGACGCCTCACAGATGAGGAGTAGTAACGAGGGCAGCAGAAAGAGGATGAAAATGACCAGTGTAGCCTGGAGATGCGCATCAGCGGGGCAACACAGAGCTTCCTCAATACCAAGTCGCTTATGGTCCCTAACATGCACCTTGTGTTTTCAACTCAATGCCTGAAATAATTTTTCCTCCTTTTTGCATACTTTTTATTTATCTGTTTATTCTACATTCAGAGGCCCTTTCCTCCAGGAAGACCTCTCTATTGCTCTCCAGGTTGTTTCAGTGCCATTACTTTCTCCCTGTGACTATCTCTGTTCTTCTACAGGACCTATAAGATTGTCTCTTCTGGTTAACTGTAAGTGATCTCGGAGTAGAAGTTGGGCCCTGAGTGGATTTCAACCCCAGCAGACTAGCAAGCCCAAGACTATGGCAGACATTCTAGTTGCCACCCAATATCCATCCTTTAATTCATTCACCAACTATATGCTATATATTCATACCAAAGGAAATCCCCAGTCCCTCTTGCAGCTAGATGATATAATTCTCACAATAATGTATTAACAGAAGACTGCTGGAAATTTGGGGGTAGTTTTGCTTTTCTGATATTCATGACACCCTTTCTGCTTTATGACTAACTTCTTTTTCCTAGAAAACATACATGAGACTGGATTATAAGAGAACAAGACTTACATTCAAGATAAAGGAGAAGAAATAAGGAGGTTTGAGTCTTTGATTATTTCTTGGATTTGCCACACAAGCCTCAGTCTTTTTTACAGGAGAAAAAGAAATCCTACCAATTATAGTTGGTTTCCTGTCACCTACAGCCGACTGCACCCCTGCCTGATAAAGTGTCTAATATAGCACAAAGAGCATGGACAGGCCGCTTACAGTCACACCCTAGCTCCACGACTTAGCCAAATAACCTCTGACAAGATATTTAACTCCTCTAAGACTGGTTCCTCGTCTGTAAAATAAGGACAATAATAACAGCTAGTTCCAGATGTTGGTGTACAAACTGAATTAGATCATATCAGCCAAGTTTTGAGCACATCGTCTGAGAAATAATAAATTTTAATAAAAGTTTATTATTAATAATATTATTCAATATATGCATTTTTAAAGAGTGAATGAATAAGAAAGTTTTTTCTTTACACTGTCTAAAGAAGTTATCACATTCAGAAGAAAAATTAAAGAAATACATGGTTGCAAGTTTCCATAATCAACAGACATTTAAATGAGCATTACTTATTTTTCCAATAACTTTTTGTTTTAATAATTTTTTAATTTTAGAAAAGTTTGAGGTTTTTATAGGAAAACAACTGCAAAATAGTATAGACAATTTTCATATATCCCGCATCTAGTTTCCCTATTATTAACATCTCATATTAATATGGCATATTTTTCAAAATTAATGAACCAATATTACCACATTATTATTGACTAAAGTCTATACTCTAGTCAGATCCCATAGGTTTTTCATTAAATATTTTATTGTTATTCTGTTACAGTTGCCCCAGTTTTTCCCCCTTCTATGCCCAGCCCACCCCACGGTCCCAGTCATTCCCCACCCTATTGTCCATATCCACAAATCGTTCATACATGTTCCTTGCCTAGTCCCTTCCCCTTCTTTCCACCCTTTCCACCTTCCCTCCTCCCCTCTGGTCACTGCAGTCTGTTCTTTGTTTCCATGCCTTTGGTTCTATTTTGCTCTTTACTTTATTTTGTTCATTAGGTTCCTTTTATAAGTGAGGTCATATGGTATTTGTCTTTCACTGACTGGGTTATTAAACTTAGCATAATATTCTCCATTTCCATCCATGCTGTTGCAAAAGGTAGGAGCTCCTTCTTTCTTTCTACTGCATAGTATTCCATTGTGTAAATGTACCACAGTTTTTTGATCCACTCATTTACTGATGAGCACTTAGGCTATTATAAATAGCACTGCTATGAACATTGGGGTGCATAAGTTCTTTTGAATTGGTGATTCAGGATTCTTAGGGTATATTCCCAGCAGTGGAATCACTGGGTCAAAAGGCAGTTCCAATTTTAGTTCTTTTTAGGAAATTCCAAACTGTTTTCCACAGTGGTTGCACCAGTCTGCATTCCCACCAACAGTGCACTAGGGTTCCATTTTCTCCACACCCTCGCCTGCACTTGCTGTTTGTAGATTTATTAATGATGGCCATTCTGATGGGTGTGAGGTGATATCTCATTGTGGTTTTATTTTGCACCTCTCTGATGGCTAGTGAAGCTGAGCATTGTTTCATATGTCTATGGACCATCTGCATATCTGTATGTTTCCTTGGAGAACTGTTGGTTCAGGTCCTTTGCCTATTTTTTTAATTGGATTGTTTGATTTCCTGGTGTTGAGTCACATGAGCTCTTTATATATTTTTAAGATCAAACTATATCATTGGAAAATATGTTTTCCCATATGGTTGGTTTTCTTTTCATTTTGAGGATGGTTTACATAGCAGTGCAGATTTTTAAATTGATGTAGTCCCATTTGTTTATTTTTTCTTTCATTTCCCTTGCCCTAGGAAATAAATAAGCAAAAATATTGCTATGTGAGATATCTGAAATTTTCCTGCCTATGTTTTCCTCTAGAACTTTTATAGTTCCATGACTTATAGTTAAGTCTTTTATCCATTTTGAGTTTACTCTGCTCTATGGTGTAATTTGGTGGTCTAGTTTCTTTTCTTTCTTTCTTTCTATTTATTTATTTTTTTGCATGTACCAGTCCAGTTTTCCCAGCACCATTTATTGAGAGGCTGTCTTTACTTCATTGTATGCTCCTGCCCCCTTTGTCAAATATTAGTCGACCAAGAGACATGAGTTTATTTCTGGGCTCTCTGTTCTGTTCCATTGATCTATGTGTCTGTTCTTATGCAAGTATCAGACTGTTTTGAACACAGTGGTCTTATAATACAGTTTGAAATCAGGTACTGTGATCCCTCCTGTTTTGTTCTTCTTTCTCAAGATTCCTGAGGCTATTCAGGGTCTTTTTTGGTTCCACATAAATTTTCAAAATATTTGTTCTAAATGTGTTAAATGTGCTCTTGGTATTTTAATAGGAATTGTGTTGAATCCATAGATTACTTTGGGTAGTATGGACATTTTAATGATGTTAATTCCTTCAATCTATGAACACAGTATATGTTTCTATTTATTTATATCTTCCTTAATTTATTCAGTGTTCTATAGTTTTCCAAGTACAGGTCTTTTACCTCCTTGGTTAAGTTTATTCCTAGGTACTTAAAACTTAATGACAGTTTTACTTCTTCCTTCTAATTTGGATGCCTTTTATTTCTTTCTCTTGTCTGATTGCTGTGGCTACAATTTCCATTATTATGTTGAATAAAAATCATGAAAGTAGACACCCTTACCTACTGCCTGATCTTAAGAAGAAAGGTTTTAGTTTTTGCCCGATGAGTATGATGTTGGCTGCAGTTTTCTCATAAATGTCCTTTATTATGTTGAGATATGCTCCTTCTATTCCCACTTTGCTGAGGATTTTTATCATAAATGGGTGCTGGATTTTATTAAATGCTTTTTCAGCATCTATCAATATGATCATCTGACTTTTGTCTTTCATTTTGTTTATGTGACATATTACATTTATTGATTTGTGAATATTGTACCATCTTTGCATCCCTGGGATGAACCCCACTTGATCATGTTGTATGATCTTTTTACTGTATTACTGGATCTGGATTTTCGATATTTTATTAAGGATTTTAACATCTATGTTCATCAGAGATATTGGCCTGTCATTTCTTTCTTTGTTGTGTTTCCACCTGGTTTTGGAATTAGGATAATAATGGCCTCATAAAAAGAGTTTGGGAGTCCTCCTTCTCCTTAAATTTTTTGGAATAGTTTGAGAATGATGGGAGTTAGTTCGTTTTTAAATGTTTGGTAAAATTCACCTATAAAGCCATCTGGTCCAGGGCTTTTGTGTGCTGGGAGCTTTTTGATTACTGCTTCAATTTCACTGTTGTTATTGGTCTATTCAGGCTTTCTGCTTCTCCTTGATTCACTTTTGGATGATTGTATATTTCTAGAAACTTCCATTTCACCTAGGATGTTGAATTTCTTGGCATATAGTTGTTTGTTGTAATTTCTTACAATCCTTTGTATTACTGTGGTATCAGTTATAACTTCTCTTTCATTTCTGATTTTATTTACTTGGGTCTTCTCTCTGTTTTTCTTGATGAGTTTGGTTAAAGGTTTCAATTTTATGTGTCTTTTCACAGAACCAGTTCCTGGGCTTACTGATCTTTTGAATTGTTTTTTTAGTCTCTATCTCATTTAATTCTGCTCTGATTTTGATTATTTCCTTCCTTCTACTCACTCTGGACAATGTTTGTTGTTGTTCCTCCAGTTCTTGTAGATGTAGGGTTAGGTTGTTTATTTGAGATTTTTCTGCCTCTTTAGATAGGCCTGCATTGCTATGAACTCTCCTCTCAGGACTGCCTTTGCTGTGTGCCATAGGTTTTGAGTTGTTGTGTGTTCATTTTCATTTGTTTCCAGATACTTTTTGATTTCTTCCTTGATCTCTTTGTGAACCCATTCATTATTTAATAACCTGTTATTCAATCTCCATGTATTTGACTGTGTTTGAGTTTTTTCCCTGAGGTTCATTTTAGTTTCAAGCCATTGTGATCCAAGAAGATGCTTGATATTATATCAATTTTCTTGAATTTATTGAGTTTTGTTTTGTGTTCTACCATGTGGTCTATCTTTGAAAATATTCCATGTGCATTTGAAAAGAATGTATATTTTGTTTCTTCAAGGTGAAAATTTCTGCATAATTAATTAAATCTATTTGATCTAGAGTGTCAGTGCCTCAACTTCCTTGTTGATTCATTGTTTGGAAGAGCTATCCATTGTTGACAGTGGGGTGTTTTGGTTGTTGTAGGGTTGTTCTTTGGTGGGTTCTTCCCTTTAACCGCCTTACTAAGAGGAATACCACCCACCACATCTTGTATACTCTTGTACAGGTTCTGCCAGAACAACAACAACAACAACAAAAAGGAAATAAAACCCACACCTGCAAAAATAGCCCCTGCCCGCATTAACAGCAAATGAGAAACTATTAATAATGGTGTAAAGAGATTAATGACTATTATAAGAAAGGAAAAATGAATATGAGATGACTAACTGAAAGAAAAATGATTTTGAGAAGGTAGAGGAGGAGAAATAATAAGAGTAGGGAACAGTAATAAGGTGAAAAAAGAAGAAAAATATAATTTACTTCATAAATATAAAAAGGGGGAAGAAGGCAAAATGGAGTAAGAAAGGGAAGAATACAGTATGGGGTTTTAAACAATTCTTTTAAATAGAGAAAACAATAGGAACCAAATTGGAGAAAAAGATCCACTACAGAGATATCAATGACAAATTAGCACAGATTAATACAGATGGAATGAGAACAGGAAGGAAAAAATAAAGGAAAAAAGCTTATGAGGTGTCTAAATGAAAGAAAAGTGATTTTGAGAGGATAGAGGGAGAAGAAATAATAAAAGTGACAAATAAAAACCAGGCTAAGAGAGGGAAAAAGTAAAATTTAAAATAAAAAAAAAGAAAAAGCAGAAGGAAGGCAAAATAGAATAAGAGAGGGGACCAATAAAATTTTACATTTGAAGTACAAAAATAGCGAAGATCTAGGAATAAAATTGAGGAAATGCAACAACCACCACCACATCAATAATCAATGGGCAAAGATTAATAAAGGTGAAGAGAATATTTTAAGAATGGGAAAAAGAACGTGAGGTGCCTAATGAGAAGAAAAATGGTTTTGAGGGGCTGGAGTGAGGAGAAATAGTAAGAGTGCGGACTAGAAACAAGTTGTCGCAAGAGAAAAAATAAAATTTAGAACAAAAATAAGAGGAAGAAAGAAGGTGGAATGGAGTAGAGAAGGAAGGATCAAAATATGAAACTTGAAATAAACTAAAATACAAAATCTAGTGAAATAATAGTCCCAAACTTGAAAGAAAAGAAATGAATGTTAAAATCTATGCAGGAGAGAAAATAATGCAAATAACGAGAAGACCATGGTAGAATTTGTCTCAGTAGAGTCCGATGTTCGCCACTGTCTTCTCTTTCTGGATCTGCCCCTGATCATGTCATATAATGTCCTAGTCTGGTCCTATGTGGCCTGTTCAAGACTGCAAGTGATCCACAGTCTGTGGCTGTCTCCTTCAAGTTTGGCTGGTCCCCACTGTTCTGCCCTGACAGCTTTCCATCAGCACAGGGCCCAGGGGTGGTTCATTTAATGATCTGAGAGCACTGCCAGTACCTCCACCGCCTGCCTCCAGAGGTGGCCTCTGGTGCAATTGGGAGGGTGGGAACCCTGGGTCACCCCTGGGGGCACTGTTCAGTCTTCAGAAAAGATGGTGGGAGTGTTTCCCTGCCCCCTCACTACATGTCTTGGTCCGTCCCAGATTCTTTCCATTAATGTTTGGTTTCTGGTGAATTAGCTGCCTGTTTGCTGTGAGGGGCCAGTCTGTGTAAAAGGGGCAGTTCTTTCCTGCTTGGCGCAGAGTGCAGCTCTGTCTAAGCACTGAGGCTGGGCGGGGTCCTGAACACCCTTTGTCTCTAACCTCTCTGTTCTGCTGGTTTCAGTGGGTCAGGGGCCCAGGAACAGTGTAGCTCATAGTATCTGGTAGAAAGGGCCCTTTCAGAGCTTTTCCTTCTTTCCCCTGTGGATCGGTGCCCAGCAGGGGGCTCCTGAGCCTGGCCTCACTCATCTGCAGGGCCTGTAATCCGCAGGTGGGGGGCTGGGCACACCTGCTTGTTAAGTGACCTGTCCTGCTGCAACAAATCTCAGGCGTTCAACTCTTGGCTGCCCGGTTCCCAGCCTGCTGCTCTTGCAGGAGACCCAGGCCCAAGCTCTCCACTCTGCACAGTCCCCTGCTCACCAGCTATGCTGGGTCGGGTCCCACAGTCTTTCAAGCATGACACTATCATTCTGGTTTCTTTGTTGGCAGAGCCACAGCATGTCCACACATGCTTGCGAGCACAGGGTCCCTGCCGAGTCCTGAGGCCAACCTCAGCCCCTCTTTCCAAAGAGTTTCTATGTGGTCTCCGCACTGCAGCACTGAGCCCTGGGGACCTGTTCTCTACAAGCTCCCCTCCCCAAAAAGCACAAAGTCTCTCTTAGGGCTGACCACAGCTTGCCAGAGCCTCTGACAATTTTAGATAAAGCCTCTCTCTGGATCTCTCCCAGATGGTGCTGGGAACAGTCCAGCAGCGGTACTATAGCACAGGGCAGTGGCAGGGTGCTCTCGCCACTCCCTCCCGTGAGTCAGCCTCAGGTGGGCCTGCTCCTGCCACGCTCTCAGGCAGCACCACTCTGACCACCTCTCTGCCCTGAGTTTGCAGCTCCTGAGCCACCTGGCAGCCTCCTCAGTCGGACTCTGTCCCTTTCATGGTTCTCATGGCACCGAGGGTCTGGGAGGTGACAGCCCCCTTTCCGGTAAGTACTGCGGTCACCATATCCTGGCTCCTGGTGGTGGGGGGGTGCACGGCGTGCTCAGGGAGGAGGCCACAGGGACATGTGCGGGCACTGAACTGCGAGCACTCCAGAGGCTTCTTCCCAGGGAGGATATTTTAAGTTCCTCAAAATGGCTCCAACCCCACATCTGCACGGCCGGAAGGGCAGGGCTGGGCAGCAGCAGCAGAAGCTGCTCCTGCAGGGGAGCTGGGGTCCCACTCCCTAGGGCCCTGCAGGTGGGGAGGTTCTTGCCCACTCACACACACACCTCACGCCCACAGCCCACACACTAATCTGCGTACCCACTCACACATGCTCTCACTCACTCTCAGCTGGATTTTTGAGTTGATTGGTCTGTGGTTTAGCTGCAGGAGCAACTACTCTGCAGCCGACTCCCAGATTCCATAGTTTTCACCTAATGTCCTTTTTGCTGCTCCAGAACCCCATCCAGGATAACACTTTACACTGAGTCATCATGTTTTCTTAGGTTCCTCTCAATTGCGACTTTTTCATACTTTCCGTGTTTGTTTTGTTTTGTTTTGTGGACCTTGACAATTTTGAGAAACTCTAGTCAGATATATCGTAAAATGTCTCTCAACTGGGAATTTTCTGATGTTTTTTCTCATTATGAGACTGGGCTAATGTGTTTTTTTCAGAAGAAAATCACAGAGGTACACTGCCAATTTCATCACGTCATATCCAAGGCACACACACTATCAGCATGACTCACCACTGTCAATGTTAAACTTGATCACCTGCCTGAGGTGGTGTCTGTCAGGTTTCTCCACTAGAAAGTTACCCCTTTTTTCTCCCTTTCCAAATGTGCTCTTTAGAAGGAATTCACTATGTATACCCACACTTAAAAAGTGGGGGAGAATTCTATTTCACCTCCATGAACTGCTGCCCAAAGAGGTGAGCAACTTGAGTTTATTATGTTTTTAATGAATTTTTATCACTGATTACTTTATCAGTGATACTTATTTTATCAATGATTATCACTGAAGTTCCAGATTCTCTTCATCAAGACTGTGGAAGAAAAGTGAAGAAGCAAGAAAGGAAAAAGTGGATAATTGTTGACTAACTATGTGAATGACTGATTATCTGTAATTCGACTCACTGCAAGTTACTGATTGGATGAACAAAGAATTTCAGAAAAAATAATGATCTGGATTTTTTTCTTAGTACTCCAGCAGAAGACCTCATAATAGCTAGAAACAGCCCCTGTATTTGAATCATATACATCATTTTACCAAATGATTTTTAGGGCAGCAAAACCTATGAGTGAGGATTTTAGTTTCTGCCATTAACCACACATGTTCAAGTCCAGGGACCACTGTTCGTGACTTAGCGTCTCGTCTTCAATATAGCAACACCTACCTCCTGGGAGAGCTGTGAGGAACCCTTGGAAAGATCTCAGCATACTTCCCAGTAGCCAGCAATTGCTGTAAAATATTCAGTCTTCACCATTTTTGCACATATTAAATTATTTCTGGATTCTTTATTTCAAAAATTAAAATTCAAAATTTTCAGAAAGAAGAGATAATATTTTAAGCATAGGCAGTTAGAATAAGCATGTGTAGTTTTTGAAAAGCAGTTAATTAGAAGTTAAAATATATTAAAGAATGACAAATATCTTCAGTGTGAGTGTTCTACTTTTTTTTTCCTGTGGGAACAACTTATTTTGAGTCTAAGTACAGCTGGATTAATTTGTTTGAACTTTATTTTCTAATTAGTTTTTCCTCTTTAGCTATTTTATCTCTTCCCTTGTGCAGAACATTCCTAAAGGATCATTGGTGATTAAGACCTTTGAAATGATATGATTTTACTCATATGTAGGAAAGAAGCAATTAAACAAACAAGACAAACAAATAAGACATCATAGACAAAAGCAACAGTATGGTGGTTACCAGAGGGAGGAGGGGTGGGGGAATAGTGAAGGGCAAGGGGGTCAAATATATGATGACAGAAGGGGATTGGACTTGGGGTGGTGGGCACGCAATGCAATATACAGATGATGTATCATAGAATTGTACACTTGAAACCTAAGTAATCTTAACCAATATCACCCCAATAAACTTAATTTTTTAAAAGACCCCTGAATATGACATAGTTGGTACGTTCACCGGTACATTCATTACTCATTTCAAAGTGTCACTTTTCCCGCTTGGTAACTTGGTGCCTAACGCTCTCTAAATCTGGTTGCCTGAGAGCTACCCACAAAGAGCGGATGGGGGAGGGGAGACTGTGCCTGGCTTGCCTGACTTTTGCCATTAGGAACACCATAAAACCAGAACACAGACTCAAGTTTTATTTCTTCTAAAAACAACATTCTTGTGGAGTCAGATAGATGTTTAAATATTTATCGAGTTCTCCCACTTATAACTTCAACTTTGGGTTCAAATTCATCATGAGACACAAAACGTTGTAATTTTTTAGGTTAAGATTAAGTTACCAAAGCATCTTAAAGAATTTTACTACCCGATGATAAAGAAAAATAGGTCATTGTTTCTGATCAAGCACTAGTTGGGAGACCCAGAGGGAAAATTTGACAAGAATTAATGTTTTTTTCCAAAGATCCCTTAGCCGGCTAGAGACATAGCTAAGTCATCAGTGTTATCAGAACATAGGCATCTCAATAGTAAAGGCCTCCTACCCAACAAAGGCTTTTTATGGCTATAGAGTAGACCAAAGAAGAATATTTATGCTTCATGTCCAGGTTGTAACCACTTCAGTGATTATCAAATAAAGAGGAAAGCTAAGAAAATATAGTGTTGTTACTATTGGTGTTTAGTTAGATGTTGAGAAGGGAGCAACGGGAACTAGACAGTGAGTTTAATTAACCAGGAAACATAAACCTGCTTGCTTGCTAACCAAGAAACAACAGCTTCACACCTCCGGGTATTACAGCATGTCCAAGTCCTTTTTCCTTTTTGGCTCGATCTCTCCATCCCCTAGTCTCCCCCAGTGGCTGTCATCCTGCTCTCTACTATGAGTCTGTCTCTTGTTAGTTCAGTTTGTTCATTAGATTCCACATATGGGTGAAATCATACGGTATTTGCGTTATGGATTGTACTTTAATATGGAGCCAAAACTCTAGGCAGTGGCTTTCATCCTGGCCCTATTGTAGATAAGATTGGGTTTTTTCCATGGCAAGGCTGAAGGAGATGGGAATTAGGAAGTCAAGAGGGGAGCCCCCTTAATTGTACATCATCAGTAAACTACACTACAGAGGCACATCCTCCATTCAGGTCTCAGGAAAGTCTTTTCCTTTGGACACCACGAGAACCCACTTCCACCGATAATAGAATCAATAGTTTATCTCTTTCTATTTGCAATGTTTTCAATTTGACTCTGCTACCTGCCAAGTGACACTAAGATGCGATAATATCATGGAACCCCCAAAATTTGTTATGATAAGGAAATAAACTCTGAGGCATGCCTGAACCTCTGTCCTCTTACCTCCATACAGGATACATTCTTCTGTACGTTGCTGAATGTTGCACCCTGCCCCTGCAACTGAAGCTGTAACTTGGAGACGCTAAGCCTAACTTTATTTGAAAAGAATCTATAAAAGAAAGAATCTATTAGCTCACTGCATAGGTTAAAAGTGGTTCAACCTAAAATCATTGTCACCAACACAGTTAAAGGCATACAAAAATCCGAAATGTAAGAAGTTAATAATGATATGTAGCTGTTTCCAGCTTTGTTACTGGTAGATAATGGGCAAGAATTTTTTTTTTTTTTTTTTTGGTTATTGAAGGGGACCAACGTCTTACCACCCTAACACTGCCTTTTCAGACATTGATTTTAAGCTGACTGTTAAGAAATGAAAGACTCAGAAAGAAGTTTTGACTCTCCCCTTTTCCCTGCTTAAGAGATTCAGATACAAAGACCTGCTCCAGGAAGGGATCTTAGCATAGTCGCCTTATTATAGTACACAAAATGGTTCCAACAGGAGAGCTTGTTAACCAAGCAAACCCTCCTGTGTCCCATTGTCTCTGGGGTGCCTAGCAAGGAGGTGCCTGCCATGTGTGCTGCGCTCTTCCCCCACTACCTGTAAATTGCTTGTTTTCTTTGAAATCTCAGACCCTTGTCCTCCTTTTTCCTTTGCCCATAATTGCATAAAAACCTCAACTACCTCATGTGTTTCCGGTCTCATTTTTATATGGTACCCTGAACGTTCATTGATATAATAAACTTTGTACTTCTTTTATCCCCTTTAATCTGCCTCTGTTAATTTGTTAGCCCAGCTAGAAGAATTTAGAAGGTGGGAGGAAAAGTATGTTTTTTTACCACCACATTATACCTGACAGAAAAAGCTTTCTTTTCCCAACACAAAGACTGGGTTTGACTCTTTCTGTGGTAGAAACACAATTCACATTCACACAGAGGCACACTATACCCAAACACATATCCACACATGCACACACACATAGACACACCTACAGTCCTTAAGAGAGCACATCGTATTTCTTTAGTTCACCAAGAACTTAGAGCTAGTTTTCAGAATATATTAGAAACATGTAAAACTGTTTTTAAAATATCATTGATGAAGGCTCCATGGAAAAACTGAACTTTGAATAAATGCAGTGGAAAGTCCTGAGAATCTTCTGCAATATTTATTAATAGCCTTACCAGGGAGACAACCACTGCATGCAGACTTCGTGAGGCATGAATGACAGTTGATATGAAAACCGGAGGGCTTGTTTGGTAAGCAATACCAAACCAACGGTGAAAACGAAAATACAGACCAGATTGGGGGTATTTTTTCCTTTGATTACTCCTGGTTAAGGGTCTCACCAATTCCTTTTGGAGAAGTGTTTAGGAGTTAAGAGAGGATCTATATTGAATATATTTTATAAATTGTTTCATGGGCTTTATAAGATAAAGAACCAATGAAGTCTTATTGATCATAGATATACAAGTCAGGTAACTTCAATTTATTTTTATCAAGATTCTAGTAGTTTAAAAGATTTGTTGCTGTTTGGATAAGATTACCAACATATTAAACAAGATATTTTTATCCTTATCCCCCGTCTACCTAGCCACAGAGATAATTGGGCTTAACTGGGCAATTTAATAAAAAGGGTAGCAACTTTAAGTGTTATGTTTTATTTCCTATACATTATAGGAGATCAAATGGAGAATAGAATTTGCTTTATCAATGTCATCCTGGCAGATATGGCTTTTTTAGCTCTCATGTGTGTAGGAGAATAATGATAGAGAAAAGTATAGAAACAATTTTCACTCCATAAATCCAAGTGTGTTTTTCTACCCCAAACAGAGCAGACAAGAGAGGGCATTGCAGCTCTACAGAAAACACTTGTGGATTTGTTTTTAAGTTGAGGAGTACTGAGATATCACAAATTGCAAGTTTGAAAGGGTCTGTGGTTTAACTCCAGCCATAACAAAAATATGAAACTCTATATGCTACAGAATGAATTTAGTGAAAGAAGAAGTGATTTAAGAGCTACATCAAGACACCTCTATCCAAAGGATTTAAGGTCACAGCCAAAAGACCTCGGTGACTTACATTTGATTTGGAGGTATATAAACTCCACCCTTTCTGTGTATTTGGTACCAGTGCTAACTCCTCCTTTGAAAGGTAAAGGCGAAGTTTCTGCATCAAGCAATTTGAAACTACAATAATTTCATTTTATTCTTCTTGGATATTATTTATCGGGGTGAGAGTCACAGGTGAGGAGAGTAAGAGTAAAATATCGTGAGACAGGCAGTTCCAGTGATGTGGTTCCAAAAATGAACATTCCAGAGAGCTCTTGGCAAGTCCTATTATTGTGATATTTCCTGCCTGATAATAAGTTTGGAAAGTCAATATATGAGGTCTGTCCAAAAAAAGTCCAATCATCGTTAATATAACCAGAATGGTTTGTGCAACATTGATATAACCCAGCAGTCAAGGAGAGTGGACTGGAATGCACATGTGTGAACAATGATGACTTCACTGTACTAGTCAGTGGGGGCAGTAGACGCACTGACTGAGCATGTGCATTGTGTGGTCCCCACATTCAAAATGGCTAAGCAAGTAGAGCAATGAATTTGCATCAGATTTTGCATTAAGCTTGACCATCCCTCTGTGGAAAAAATTTGGATGATTCAGAAGTCCACATCTATGGGCAACTGGTGATTAGTGGCTTCATCACAACAATGCGGCCACACATGCATCATGTCTTCTGCAGAGTTTTTTGGCGAAACATCAAATCACCCAGGTGACTCAGCCCCCCTACAACCTAGAATTGGCACCCTGCAACTTCTGGCTTTTCTCAAAACTAAAATCACCTTTGAAAGAGAAGAGATTTCAGACCATCGATGAGATTCAGGAAAATACAACGGGGTAGCTGATGGCAACTGGGAGAACTGTGTGAGGTCCCAAGGTGTTTACTTTGAAGGGGACTGAATCATCATTGTTCTGTGTACAATGTTTCTTATATCTTGTATCATCTTCAATAAATGTCTCTATTTTTCATATTACATGGCTGGATATCTTCTGGACAGATCCTGTATGCTCTGAAACCATTAGCTATGAAACTCAACCAAAGGCTCCTCAATCTTTTTCTGACCCTTGGTTGAGCGGTTTAATCAAATATATCAAAACAGACAGCTGCAGTTTCCTTTTCATTTTGAAAATAATGAGCTCAAGAGTCTGTGAATTCCTCCAATGGAGGAGACACCTCTTCCATTGATGGACATCTCCTCCCAGCTGCTTTTAGCAATTTGAAATTCACTGAACCTGCAGCCTTTGAGGGATAATAGCCCCTCTTAACATTTTGAAAGTTGCACAACTTGAAATGGCTCATGGTGTTCCCTTTCAGTGCTTCACACCTCTCTTCACTTAACCACCCGGGCAGTGTAAACAGGACACTGCTTCACACTCCTAGGAGCTTGTAATATTTACTTGTTTGCATTATGCTCTCAGAGTAGCCTAATTAATTATCTGTGGGCAGCAGATAACAGGCGGTTACTTTAGTCACTTAAATATGCATTGCCTGTATGGACAGTTATTCTGAATACGTGTGTTTTTCGGAGGCTATGATTAAGGTGGGTGTCTCGCTCTTTCAGTGTTTGAATATTTAGTATTTACATTTTAGTTGACTGCTAAAATTTCAAAATTTCCATAAGCAAATGTAAACATAAAACCTAGTATCTGAAGAACAATTTGAATTAGAATCATGCCCTAATTATAACAAATTTTCAAAAAGCAAAGAGTATTTGTTTAGATTTTTTTCAAAGGCAGTATCAGCATCCATGTTCATCATTCAGACTTCCCTAATCTAATCAGTGGTTGTTTTATGGCTACCTGCCAAGGAATATTCTTTGTTCATTATAAATTCAATTCTTTAGACAAAGTTTCCTAAGGGCCACCTATGATCTGAGAGTCTTTATTATGGGGTTTCAGTTCATGAAGTGCCATTGTAACATTCAGTCTGCCCTCTCTTACAAGATTGTATTTATTTCCAATTACATCTCAAAGATTAACTGGTTAAGTGTTTTTATGCTCATACCAAGTAGATTCTTTCACATTAGATTCCATAGAAAGAAAACCCATTAAATGTTTTGGGTACAAATGCACAAAGAAACAAGCAAAAGACTGTCAGCCCTTATCCAGTCCCAGATCCCTGCTAATGATTTTATAATGCAGGCATATTTTGTGCTTCTGAAAACAAGACCCTTGTAGAAAATGCTTCATAAGATGATACCATCATTCTGATAGACAAAAAGAGAGAGACAAAAGCTATGCCAGCATAAATAACTCTGGTGAGAATTATGAAAAATCTTTTTTAAAAATCTCCCAATTGCACATGCATTTCTGACTTTTTAGAAAGGTTAGAGCTATATGAGATCTGGAATCAAAACCTGATGTGACCTACATAAAAGAAATGCTGATTCCCTAATTAAACCAAGCTGTGGCTGCAGGCTCTGAGAAAAGCTGCCAAAAAATCATCCAATCAATCTTTCGACTATCCTCCCGGAATGTAGCAAAGGAGGGTGGAGCGGAGGAGACGGCTGCGAGGATGCTGGGGAATGTTCTCCCTTATACACTCGCTCCACACTGAGGGTCCTACTTTTCCAGCACATAAGCCAAGGATGGAAAAGATCATGTGGAGGTGGGGGCTGGGCAGCCAGGGGACCGGCAGGGGTTGAGGAGAAAAACAGACTAAATGTTTTAACAGCTGCCCTTTTTTTTCTTCACCTATTTTGCCCAAGGATCTGATTTCCTTCTGAAGGGGTGGGCTTTCCATGGGCCAAGGGCTCTGCTCAGCAGGGCCTGTTTACTCTGAGAAGCAGTCTCTTTCCTTCTTTATATAAGTGCTTGCTTTTGAGGAGGAGAAGGACGGGGTGGTGAGAAGAAAATGGAAATTTTACAGAGTTCATGTTAAAGCAAAACCAGTCAGAGAAAATGCAGTTCATCTGAATTTTAAGTAGAGACCGGCAACAAATGAAGGAAAAAATAATAATCTCACATTCTTCCTCTTGAATTTTTGACAGGAAAATTGTTCTTCAGGAAAGATGGAATGTCATTCCCATGTAACTTCCTTTTACATTCCAGTTCCTCGATGATGCAGAAGGCATGTTAATTGAGAAGGATGAAAAAAATACTTCAGCTGCTAAAACTGGAGGCAAGTAACTTGCAGAGAAGCAATAAAACAAATGGCAAGGTTGCTTCCTGTGAGTCAACCATTTGGGGCTGCCCATATCAGATAACGGGTAAATTCTATGTGAAAAGAGCAGGGGTTTTTTTTGTTTTGTTTTTTGTTTTTTCCTTGCTGAAACTTCTTTAACCTAGCATTTGGTTTTGCTAAAGAGTATTTCACCACCCAAATAATTCCATGATAGATCTCTCTCTCTCTCTCTCTCTCTCTCTCTCTGACTTAACTGCACAACAGCCATCCATTTAAACACGTAAGAGCATGAGAAACACAAATATTGGTTTATTCCACGAGATGCATAAACTCTCCTTTTGAGGAAGTCGAACAACCAATTGTAAATCTTAATACCAGCCAATTGTCAATTATTCAAGTATATGTTGGAAGGCCAGGCAAAAATTACGACTTGTCAGGCTTTATTTCAAGTTTGTATTCACAGCGTGCATTTCTGCACCTCCCAGAATCACCCCCACCAGCCCCAGGCCACACTGCTGCATTTTTTATAGTTTCATACTCACACTGCCTCTCTTCCCCACTTACCTCTTATCCCTCTCCCCTTGAGCTTCTAAGCTCTCCTCCTGTCTGAACATACCTACTCTGGGCTCACTTTTGCAAAGGAGGTGTCTCTGCATCATCACATTCCCACTACCAGATCTAAAACATTGTTCTTATGTTCTGCCCCACATGGGTCTATGCTTAAGTTCTTTCTCTCTTGAATTGTCCTAGATTTGGCTTGTTGCATACTATTTCTTCACATAGATGGCAAACACCCCATGAAAAAGAACAATATTTTGCATTTCTTTCCGGAAAGTTGAAAAATCCTGTTGCACAGTACTAAGTTTTTCAGTTTCCCAGGTATCTCCCAGTTTGAAGGATGAAAAAAAAACAAAACTCCATGTCCCAGGAAACCACTCAGTCTCTGAAAACTGAGCTGACTACTCACCCTATCTGCTAAGCATAAATTAAAAATACAGAAAAAACTTGTGTTTGGTGGTTGAAACATTGAATAATTATAAAGGTTTCATTAAACGGAGAAACCAAGGGTGGTTATCAAATGGATTAAATTATGGTAGAGAAATATACCGAATAGTCAGTATATACTATGTGCATGGATCTATTACACGTGAAACATACACAAACAAGAGAAAGAAAAAGCATGATTAATGCAAGCGATGGAGGCAGATGGAGTCTTGGTGTGTGTTAAGCTCAGAATTCATTCCTTTCCTCTATTTAGTCTATTTCTCCACTTGCCAGTAGGAACAGTGGAAGGAAAGAGAATATTGTCCTGCAGGCATTTATAGGCCAGAATAAACATGACTGAGGTTCCTCCAACTAGCCTAAAATTAGTCATACTCTTGAGGGTTGAACGTGTTAGCCTGCATCTCAACGCTTTGTCTGTTCTTCTACGGACTTAATCTTCGTGTTTTTGAGTGTGGTGTTGCTGTGAGCTTGCTGGGTATACTGTCATCTCTGGGGTCTGTTCGGGGCTTTTATAAAAGCTCCCAAAACATGAGATGTTTTATTCATGCTATTACTCTGTGAAGTCACTTAAGCTTAGGAGACTTGATTAATTTTTAGTTGTATAATCAATTAGAATGGTATTATCATTGTACATATATGTCAATGTTTTAGCCATGCAATGAATTTGTTAAATAATTCATATATTCACTAAACTTTGGGAGTGTTTCCTGTTCAAGCAATCCTGCTAGGCCTTCAGGACAGTGCGGCGGAGATGGGCTGGTGAAGACAAACGAAGGCCCGGCCACTGCCCTTACGGGGCTCATGATCAGGAGGAGGAGGTGGAGCGGAACACCGACATGGGATGGAACCCAAGTCAGGATGGAAAGACCATTGTGAATGTGTGACAAGAGCTGTGCGTAGCAGGTTGGAGATTAATTTTGACTATCAATCTTGGTGAAAAGTATGAGATGAGCTGGTTGGACACTAAGGAGAAAGCTCTTATGACAAACAGAACCACACAAATGTACAGATGAGTAAAGCTGTGGAAGCAACGGAATGGAAGGCATGTGCATACAGTGATGTAGACAAGCAAGGGAGATGAGGATGCGTGAAGGGCCGAGGGGCCGTGCTGTGAGAGGCGGAACTGGAAACACAGGTCAGGCCCTCAGTAGAGTCAGGGAAGGTGACAGCGTTAACAGAGCTCACACTGGGAGCCAGGTACTGTACTAGGTGATGAGCGGAAGTTATTTCTTTTAGTGCTTATTAAACCCTAACGTAGACAAAACAGGCTTAGAGAAGAAAAAAAATAATATGCCCACATTCACACAGGCAAAAGCCCGGAAGTCACAAAGCCGGGACCCAAACCCAATCGGTCTGACTCAAAATTCAAGTACACTGAACTCCTTCCCTTTGGCCCACATGGTTTGGACTCCATTAGAAGTGCAGGGAGTTCCTAAAGATTTGCGAATAGGAAAATGAAAGGACTAAAGGAGTTTCCTGGATTCACGGTACGGGAGTCACTGCCAGGTGCAGGACCAAACACACAGGGGTGAAGAGCAATCAAGGTTAGAGAGCAAAGCTGGTGACTGGGAAACGCTGGGGAGCTATGTCAGATGTGGACCCAGCATCGCTGAGCCATTGCGCTTATTGGGCACGATTACGAACGATTCCAAAAAACAGAGTCGATGAGAGCATGGGCGTCCTCTGCCACAGCCAGAGTGCGTCTGCGTTACTGGAATATGGAAAGCGGGTATTAACCTTTCTCCTTGACGTATCTCTAGGCTTTTTAAGTACACAATCATTATTAGGAAAATCATTTTGTTTGTTAAACAGTAGAGCACTACCTTTAAAATTAACAGTCATATGAGCATTTATCTGAGCAAGACTATTTTATCTATAGTGACCAGTACTTTATATACCTTTTTTTAAATCATTTATAATGATGGGTTCTATCTAGTCTGCAACTTTGTAACTCATGAAATGCCTGGTTTACATAAAAGTAAAATCCCTGGCAATGGATTCAAGGCCCAGTTGTTAATTCAACACCCAAAACATGATATGGCTTCTTATCTATTTTTAAGTGGGTACTAAAAAAATGGGTTTTGATCTTGCCAAAGAGAGATGAAGAGCAATTCACAGTAGAATAATACGAATGCTTTAAAAGGGTCGGCATATCGGAAGGATACCAATAAAAGAATAGGAGAAGCAAAAGTAAGATGAATAAACTACATCTGAATGTTGGAAGTGTCTTAACATGGAGAACGCTTTATCCTTTAGCAGGAACCTGTCGGGATAGTTTTATCCCTCGCAGCCCTTTGCAGGGGCTCGGAAACGGACTGGACACGGCGGCAGAAGTGGCCTCAGCACACCGTTCCGTTTGACAAAGAGCAGACGGCCGGAGCGGCCTCCAGCAGGTGCGACGTTTGCATATAGAAATGATGGTCTTTTTGGAGCCCAACAATGATGATGACGGTGAGAACAGCCCTAGTTTATTAAACACCAGTTATATGCCAGGCACTGCCTATAACTATCTACATCACATATGTTTTCTCATTTTATCTTTGAAATGATCCTCTGATGAAGGCACACCGGCTCCATTTTACAAGGTAAGAGCATGAGTTTAGGAAGCTTCAAAAATTTTCCCAGTGTCACACAGTGCAAAAAGTGGCCCACCTGGAAATCGAGCATAGGCCTATCAGGCTCTAAAGCCTGCGGTCCTTGTTGTACAACGCTTCAGTGGCTCTCGGCCCCAGCTGTACGTTAGAACCACATGGGAGCTTCTACAAATGTTTTAAGGCCCAAGCCTCACTCCTAGAGATTCTGATTTAATTGGTTTGGGGTGGGCCCAACAGCAGTATTTGCTTTAAAGTTCCCTGGGCAATTATAATGGCCAGTCAGTGCTGACAGTCACAGTCATGAACCACATGCTACCACCCAAATGTTCCGAATCTCTGGGAATATAAGTTGAAGGAAAAAATAATAACCTTATGTCAACTCCTCTCATCCTCCTTAGTACCCACCTCATTTTCAGGTCACTGTCCTCAGCCAAAATTTTTTAACTATTCAGTTTAGATTAAATAGGCCAATAAGCTGCAGATAATATTCCAGCTAAGTCTTGGCCTCCGAAGAGATTAGGGTACTAGGTATCAAGTCCTCACTGGTGTAGGTTCTTCCATATTTTTTTGACAGAATCTTAGGGAAAATGTCCTCTGTATAGGAAAAGCACACAGTTAGTGGTTATACATCATTTTTTAAAAACTTAAAACATAAAATATGTTTTATGCCTGTAAGAATCATCTTTTATGCTTAGGCAACAAGAGATGAAAAGCCATGAACCAAAGGCCACAGGGCAGAGGGGAATGACCAAGAGGGCACACTAACAGGCAGGTCGGAAGGACAGCAGCAAGACACTGGCTGGGGAACGGCTGGGACCCCAGGGTTTTAGGAAGAATTGACTATACCTTCCATTTCCAGTGTTTTGGCGAACTTTCCTTCTTTTCTAGATGGAAAATAACTTATTATGGATATGTCGGTTTAAGTGTTTTTTAAAATAATTTTATTCTTCCCTAGTTTTGGAGTCATTGTCTTTACTTGCCTTGTTTCCTCTTCAGCCTGTTTTCTTCTCTCATTCCCCTTCACATCCAAACCACAAGCACACCTTGTACAAATGTGCTCATTTTCTAGGATGGAAGGCACACAGAGGCAGATGAAGAAACTGAGAAACAAAGCGATAAATGGTTCCTTGATGCTTCACAGATGGGTCTGGTTCTTTCTTCTACATAGACCCTTCACTATCTCTCCTGTGTGTGAAGGAGAAACTCTAAGCTGGTGGCCTCTCTCCCCGACTGTGACAGTCCGGTAGGTGGCTAAAAGGGGGATGCATTCCAGAAAACAATAAAAGTATGATTTTGTCTAATGACAGGCACAGCTAAAAGCCTAGGGAACATGACAACCATCCCTTCACCCACTGAGAATTTCTTTATCCAGAAGAGGGCGAGGTGTTTTAGTCACGAGGGCTCAGACGTCACATAGAATTGCTCGGGAGCAAAGCATGAGCCAGAGATTAGGAACATGAAATTCGGAGACGGAGCCTTATACCCAAACCCCTGTTTTATCATTTATCTGCTACATGGCCTTGAGAAATTTGTTTAAATTCTCAAAGCTTTATTTTTCTCATCAGTAGAATGAGAAAAATGGAAATATAATATGCTTTAATGGTTTGACGCCTTAAGGGGCCGATAGGAGGATCCAGAAAGCTGCGCCCATGAAACCCTTCGCATAGTCCCTGTTCGTTTGTGTGAAACACGCTTATTGAAAACCTAACTGAGGCCAGGCACGATTATAGGTGCTTAGATTTAGCAGTGCATAAAACGGATGTAAGTCCTTCCTCCAGCGGTGCTTACACTCTAGTAAAGGGAGACAGCAACGAACAAAGCAAAGAGTTAAAATATATTGAATGTCAAATAGTAAAATATTGCCTATGTCAAATGTATAGAAAGCTTTCAGTAAATGCTATCGGTAAAAATATATAATACCTCAATAGATCAACATAAGGTAAAATCGTGAAGTATATTTCACATAATCCCATGCATTATAGAAACGTGAGTGTTGTAACAACTACGTTAAAGCTAGGTATAAAGAAATATTACATCTTCAGAACTTAAAAAAAAAAGTGATTGAGCCCAAAATCCAAGGTTCAGTAATGTTGAATCAGATCTTCAACTGACGTCATAAAAAGGAACCACATGTGTAATCACACTGAAGCTATTCCCCAAAGCTGCATAAGACTTTGGAGTGAGGCCATCGGGAACCAATCCCTAGCTCCAAGAATCTCCATCGCTGTTTCTGCTTGAGCTACAGACAGATGTGAGCAGCTAATACCGTGTGTTGTGTTAAACAGAGTTCGGTGCCCACTCTAAAGACCTCCCACATTTCCAAGGCTTTTAAAGCTTTATCTCATCAGCAAATGTTACCTTGTCTCCATCACCTCTGTAAATGGATGAACATGGCACCAAACGCTGCCCTCATCTCTCGCATGACTCTGAAAAGTCCCTTTTGTAAGGCTAATTATAAACAATATATTTTCCATTTAAAAATCAAATGTTATTGTTTCCATAAGTAGGACTGTGTGAATGCAGCTGATTCCCTATAGAGTCAGAACAATGTTTACGAAATGAAATGACCCCTAAAAAGCCGTGGTTCAAGGCATCATGGAAACATAAGCTCGTCATATACAAACAAGCTGGGAACTTTTCTTCTCGGAAAGCCTCTCCAGGAAATACTGAATCTGCTGCTAGATTTCTGCAGCTGCGCCTGGCAGGCTGCAGCACGCACTCCCTTGCCGTTGCTGGCAGCTTTGCTCACTTTCTGGCTGGCAGGGCCCTAAGGAGACAGCAGCCAAGCAGTTTGAGCTATGAAACTATGAGTTCATGTTAAACATAGAAGTTATTTAACATGAAAGTCGCAGTGAATGGAAAAGATTTATCACTTGGGAAGAGACTGTGTGTCTTAGTTTTATTTTTTTTTTCCAATATGAGCTCCCCAAATGTTTAAAACTTAACTCCTTTCCCACGTACCATATACCTACTCCCTCTCTCTCACGCATGCAGTATTACAGTATCTCAGCTCAACCATTTGTTCCCTATTTGTTGGGTAGGCAATTTCTCTGTATTTTTATTATTAATACTAATTCGATCCGGGAGGGGTAGCAGAACATGGTGATTAACAGCGAGCGTGTAAAGTCAGAAAGACTTGCACTACTTACTAGGTGTGAAACTTTGAGCAAGTTATTCAAACTCTATAACTCTCAGTTTCCCCCATCGATAAAATGGGGGTGATGATATTATTCGTCTCAGATCTCTGTTGAGAGGACTATGAGATAATGCACAAAGCATTTAGCATACTCCCAGGCACATGGGACAGAATTAAGAGAGTCTGCTTTCTTTTTGAAGGATTCAACTGTGGATGATTACAGAGATCTTTCCATGTGGTTCTAAGCATATAAATGCATTTGAACACAAGAAGCAGTGGGTGTACATGTATATACACATTTGTCAAACTGAAAACAGCTTTTTATATCTTTATGCGTTGCTCACGCACGATACCTGAATGTCTCTGCATCTTTGCAAAAATGAAATTGCATTGTGTGCATAGGTGTGGGTGTATGTGAGTATAAGTGGATTTAACATAGAATGGATATGATCAAAATGGAGAGAACCATTTTGTCCTATTCTTTCAAGAGCCCCTTTGAATGTTCTGACCCTGTGTTATTGTATAGGGAAAGTAACTGGAAATTTCCTTTATATCCTACTTATCCCTCAACAAGCACTTCTTTTGTTTTGCTTGTAAATCTCAGGAACCATTTTACCTTGCTCCAAGCAAACTACTCTTTTATTTGCATCCATCCACTAGTTAGAGCTGACTTTCCAAACAAGGTCCAGGAGAAGTCAGTTGGTTCAGGAGCAGTCTCTAAGCCAATGAAAGACTGGATTTAATTATTTTAGATCATTCTCTAAAAGCGGTCAATAGCCAGGAACCTAGAAAAGTCATTTGAAAAATATGCTCCTAAACCCGGGTATACTTATTTTTACCCTGGGTTGCAGGTTGAGCAATTCATTTAAAAAAATATTTATTTAGTATCTGCTTTGTTTAAAAACAAAAAACAAAAAACATATTTCTTGAGGTCTGAGAGGATATAATCCTATTTAGTTTGTGTGTTCAGCCCTGGACCAATTACTCTGGCTGGGGACATGGAAAACTCCGGAGGCCCTGAATTAAGGAAGCTGGTGGCCATGTGACTGACGGCCCCTCTCAGAAACAGGTTGGGGGAAAGGCAACTCCCTAAAAAGGAAGGACGCTGGGAAGGCAAAAAATGGTGGTTTGCCTCACAATTCTTTTGTTTTATAGACAAGCAGACTGAATTAAGTCCCAAAGAGAGTAAGTGACTTGCTCATGAGTCAACAGCTGCTGATAATCTAGGAGTAAAGTTCAGGCTTTATGGCTCTTTCCATTACAAGAATAAAGAAGAATACACAAGCACCGAAAGGCTGCACAGCAAAATGGTTAGTGCAGAAGCCAGATACCCTCGTGTAACCCTGACTTACATCCTGCCAGTGCTATGTCCTTAAAAAAATAATTAACCCTTCTGTGCCTTAGTTTCCTCACCTGCATAAAAGGGAGGATAGGGTCTGGTCCACTGTGTTGTTGTGAGGAACAAATGAGTTAATAAATGTAAAGAATTTAAAACAGTGCTTGGAACATAAGTATTGTACAAGCCTTAGTTCCTCTTACTATTAAATGCTTACTATAAGCAAAGTAGTCAGTGTACATTTTATACCATGTAACCTTCATACAAACTTAAGGGGCAGACATGATCATTCTCATTTGACAGAAGATGCTGTGTTCTTGATGACTAAACAACTTGCTCAAGATTATATAGTTAGGTAGAAGCCAAGGTTTGAACTGCCATCTGCCTGACAACAAAACCTGCATCTGTACATACTAAGTGATAAATGTCACAAGACAGGTTCAAAGACCTGTCTATGTGGGTCTAACGGAGAGAGCGATCATGTCCAACTGCAGTGTTAGGAAATAAGTATAAAGAAAGAAGCAACTGGCCTAGCTCCTTCAATAACTCAATTCAACAAATACTTATTTAAGCACCTACCCTGTCCGAATATAGCCATGAATATAACTGATAACGGCCTGTTAACTTTAAATGTGAATTGAAAAAGAATAATTAGGGGGGACCCTGGCTGGGTGGCTCAGTTGGTTAGAGAGTCATCCAGATGTACCAAGGTTGAGGGTTTGATCCCTAGTCAGGGCGCATGCAAGAATGAACCGATGAATGCACAAATAAGTGGAAACAACATATAGATCTCTCTCTCTCTCTC
Organism: Mormoops blainvillei; assembly: GCA_004026545.1. NCBI lineage: Eukaryota > Metazoa > Chordata > Mammalia > Chiroptera > Mormoopidae > Mormoops > Mormoops blainvillei. The sequence goes on along the minus strand of PVJD01003269.1, from coordinate 14,671 downwards.
TCTCTCTCTCTCAAATCAGTAAATAAATTTTCTTTTTTTAAAATTTTTTTTAAAGATTTTATTTTTTTAATTTTTAGACAGAGGGGAAGGGAGGGAGAAAGAGAGGGAGAGGAACATCAATGTGTGGTTGCCTCTCACATGCCCCCTCCCAGGGACCTGGCCCACACCCCAGACATGTGCCCTGACTGGGAAATCGAATCAGTGGCTCTTTGGTTTGTAGGCTGATGCTCAATCCACTGAGCTCCACCAGCCGGGGCACAAATCAGTAAATAAATTTTTTAAAAGAAAAAGAGTAATTAAGCAATTTAAATGAAAGGCTCCAGATGAAAAGATAAGAACAAAGAAAAGTGATGCGGTGCAGGAGAAGTGATCTGGGAGCCAGTTCTACTTGGACGTACAAGATGTTTCTATGTAGAGGCAGAGGGTGATAGAGAGGTGTGAAATTACTGGCTACTGCAACACTGTGAAGGTATCTGAGACTAGGTGCTAAAGAAAGATCCCAGTGCAGTAAACCCAGAGGATGGTGCCAGGTGACTATAAGGGGGGGAGTGGGAGAAGGACAACAATGACAACAACACACACGCGCACACCCAAGCGCTCCCTAGAAAAGCCTCCCTCACCCTGCAGATTGGAACGATGTGGTCGACCAGCTTATTGGATGGTCAACCTTTTGAGTTAGAAATTAATGTGTTACATTTGGGTAATGTTACAAGCTCTCTCTAAAACAATTCACTTTTAATGTTATTTCCATTTCCAGAAAAATATCTTTCCTTAATCTTTTCATACTTTGAATTTGGCTTTGCTGTTTTCGTAGACAAAGAGACTGGATTGTCACTAAAATACCTGCACTGCCTATTTATAATGTTTTCATTATGAATGAGTAAGGTTTTCCCATATATAAAAGTGTAGAAAAAGTTGACAACTTCTACTGCATTCTCCCATAGATTACAGTTTTCCTGACTCTATAAAAGAGAAAATGGACGTTGCCATGGTTCCTCATAAAGGTGACATGAAAATAAATGAGGTTTTTAGCTAAAGCATATTTCTTTTTTTTTAAGATTTTATTTATTTATTTTTAGAGAGAGGGGAAGGGAGGGAGGAAGAGAGGGTGAGAAATATCAAGGCCTGAGAGAAACATCGATCTGTTGCCCCTCACGTGCCCCAACCAGGGAGCAGCCCACAACCCAGGCCTGTGCCCTGACAGGGAACAGAGACCTTTCACTCTGTGGGATGACATTCAACCAACTGAACCACGTAGGTCAGGGCTAAAGCACATTTCTTAACCTTCAGACTGAACCGCAGAACATTATTACAAGCAGTGAAGACACACCATGACCATAGAACGAGACTTTTTCAAACACCAACGTGTGCACTTAAAGATGGGAAATATTGGACGGATGAGAGTTATGATGTGTCCAAAATAAATTTTAAAATGAACACATTTAGCTCCTGTCCTCTTTTTTAATCAGTAGTTAATTTTCATATGCTAACAATAGGGATCTAAATATAAGAATAGGATGCTTGAGTTCCTTTAAATTTGTTATGTTTAATTAGAATATTTAATCTAGAACAATTCCAAGTCATTTTGCAAATGAGAAAAGTAGAAACTCAGAGATTAAATCATTTGCTTTAGGTCACACAACTGGTAAATGGCAGAGTCTAAACCAAGACCCAGGTTCTCTGCCACAGCCCCCAACTACCATCACCCGTGCTGTTGCTATACAATTTTATCAGTCCCTTTTCCACATTAAGCACGTATAGGTTTCCACATATTTAACATTAATATGAAGTCTAAAGGAAAGACCTAATAACTGCTACTCATTAGCCTTTGAACTGTTTATTTCTAGCACTCTAGGAATAAGAAAGTCTTGAATATTATATATAATATAGCCTTGCTATTATATATATATATTTATATATACATATGCTATAATGTATATATGTGTGTGTGTGTATATACATATATTCATATAGGTGAACTAAGTGATGTACTTAGCAACTTGGTTGATTGACATTCTGGCCCCAACTCCTTATGTCGTCCCAAATCATAACAAATAGTTCTAGGACCCACCTGGGTCCTTACACTCCATGTTCAGTGACAATGATGTAAATTGTTGTAGAGGTGACCTGAAAATCTGGGTACATTAAGGATTTTGCAATATTTAAACAACATGGAGAAAAATACCCAAGTAACTACTATAAATTATGACTCCAGAAGGTACAGCGGCAAGGATTCACACTCACCTAAACAATGAACTGATCTTTCCTTTTGCATTGAGGATATACATATTTCAGGAATTAGGTTCATCTTTCTTTACCTGGCGACTTGTCTCTCTTCTTCACATACTTCCTGCCAGCTCCCAGGCCCTGCGTCCAGCTACTGCCATGGACCTTTCACACATGCACACTGAAAGCTGAGAGCATGGACGAGAGCAAGAGGCCTCCACCAACTGTCGCCCACAATTTTAAGGTTAGCTTCAAAAAGGAAGTAAAAGAGAAGGTTTGATGCTGAATGAAAGATTCTGCTTGAGGACTTTCATCTCTCTAGTTCTAGAAAATTTCCTGAATAATAAATAGAGTAAGTACCAAAGTCACTCACCTCCATAAATCACTATTAAGTAGAGTAGGTAAAGCACAGAAAGCAAAAATATATAAAATAAGGAATATTGAGAGCTGGTTGCAAATTGAATTTATCCTTTGTCTACCTAATGCCAGAATGTCCTACCATTTCATTTTGAAAACAAACCTAGTCTAATTTAAACACTTAGTTAATTCTTCCTTTGGAAGTGTTTATAAAAGCCCCAAGTATATTCTTAAATTATATGTGCCCATAATAAAAAACCTTTGGGAAGTCTATCAAATTTTGTTTGATGATAGCATATTGATTTAGGGAGTGTTTTAGGAGGTCCTAAAAGATACACTTTGATACAATGTAAAATCGAATATCTCTTCCCCCAAATGACAGAGAAACCTTTATTCAACTATTGCCCATTTGCCGTTCTATACATTACCAAAACAAATTCTGAAGTTTAAATTTCATCTCATTGGGAACATGAACTTTTACAAGTTATAAAAGGTCACAAAATTTGGGGGCCTCCATCACAGAAGAAACTAGAGCTCCACTATTCTTAAGGAAGGGAAGAGAGGGAAAGTCTACTCCTGTTTTTGGTGAATTAACATAGATGGCTGAATCTGCGTTACTATCAAACTGCTAACACAACATACCGATGACCGAAAATTACTTCTAAGGGACAATCTCATTATTTAAATATTTGCTTCGCACATCAGTTTATTTTAAACTATGAATTATTAGATTGAAAATGAATGAGACCTGTACAAAAGGTTACTTACCCTTGTTCTGACATCACAATTAATTTCTGACAGGTCTACGTATTTATAACTTTTCTTAATCAAGAATGAAGGTTTAGCATAAGTAATAAAGTGACGTTATTTATTTTTCCAACACTTCAGATTTCAATTCATTCTGATGTCATTCATAACAGGGAAAGATAAATGGAGTAGTTGAGTAAATGATGATAATACACCTGAGGGAATATTATATACATATGATTATATTTATGCATAATATGAAACAATGTGAAAAAATCACAAATAATGTGAATTGTAAAAAGATACTAACTCGTGTGTCTACTGCATTAAAACATCATGAATGCTAAATGTTTATGTAAGGTTGATGAGATTTTGATTAGTTTATATTTCCCTTTTTGACATGAAGTTTATAAATTATAATATGTCATATAAATTGAGAGATGATATATATTATCTAACAAATAAATTAACTAATAAAATTGGCTTAAACATATTTTAACCTAACTGATGTTTATGTAATTAAATGGAACAGCAATTTTAAATGTGTTTGACTTAAGGACATTTTCTAATGAAGCTGTGTTATATTTATATTTAGTGGCCATATTATGGGCTACACCAGCACATAAAATTTTTATTTATAAAAAAGATGAACGTTTTTTATATAACAGTGGTTCCAGTTCGAGAATAATTTTTAAACTATTCCACTGGAAATAACATTCTCTGTTGAGCCTTTACTTTGCTGAGATAAATAAAATGAATAACAAATCACCCACCCAAACGCCCCACAGTTAATAGGCGTACCTTAAATTTACCTACTGAGGGCCACAAAAATCACCAGTTCTTACATCACCGTAAGAAATCATCTTCCTAGCCTGCTTCTTGAACTGTGGAAGAGCGAGCAGAGCCACCAAATACCCATTCCAGAATACAAAGCCCCTGAAGAGTGTAATTATTTTTTTCTTTCTTTAAATCTCTTTGCCAAGAATCCGAACTGGATTAAGTATTCAACACCAAGAGATTAAAGAGGTACATCCCTGTAGCTGCCACTGCACACATCTCCACATAATCACGGGGATTAACTTTCCAAGGAAGTAGATCAAAGCTTTAGTTCCTTGTGGGTATCTGATAATAAAAGCCAAAGCTAAGTCAAACTCTCATCACTTTTGTATCTGTCCTTAAGCTACTGGTTCAAGAATAATCAGAATATGCAGAAGAGAAGGTCAGTGAGAAGGAAAAGCAAAACACTTTGTTTTACATTTAATGAGAACGCTAGACAAATAACAAAAAATAAAATTACCTAAAAGTTTTCAGAATGTTACAATGGTATAATAATTATAACTAATGAACAGTGAGTCTTGAATAAAAGGTGAATGAACATAAAATGATATCGAAACACACACATATACAAACTACAAATAAGTCAGCCTAGCTATGGTGTAACAATTCTTGGCAATGAATTATAACAATTATTTACAAATAGCATATTTAACTTTGCAGAAAGTTTTTTGCTAACTAGTTGTGTTTTTAGTTCCAGCCCAAGTTTAAAAACTTTGCTACTGACTTGACCAACTTAGGTTTTAAGAATCTACAAATTAATTGACTTATTGTACTTATTAGCAAAAAAACTTAGATCTCTTTAAATATAAATACATATAAAACTGAGCTCTGGAATAGAGGTTTACTTTGAGTAAGCCTGTGTTTGTGCTCCTGGATTCCACTCCTGCTCTGGTACCTGACAGAGACCCACAGAGAATTCAAAGGGGGAAGAGTCTGGCCTTTTGTCATTATTATTCCTATGTGTCTACCAGGAACACTGAAGCTCTCTGCTGTTAAGCACATCATAAACATTAATCCACATTTGATGAATCAACCTTCTGTTATATATTAAGGAATAAATTTATTATTCCACTGTTTGCATTTCCTTACTTGAAATGCCTTTATCAGCAACATTTGTGAGCAATAACAAAAATATACCGATATTAAAGAGACAGAAATATTCTAGGAAGAAACTCCTAAAAAGATGGTTCTTTCCTCTGCGCATGTTTAAAGACTTCAAATCTTCAAAAGATTTATCTTTTGCATAAACTAAACATTCTACTTAGTAAAAAATGACCTGTGCTTTTCAAAATCCCCTTCAAAGCATGGAAGAATCAGTGGACCAATATTTATGAAATTACAGTGTCTTGTGACAGAATAATAAAGTCTTCCAAACTTTGGCTACATTTTTATCTGAATCTAATTAAAAGATGGTAAAAACCTTCAATGCAAGCCCATTTGGATGAAAAAGTATTGTTTTTATTGCAATGGTCCTTTATGAAAATGTAATTTTACTTTTCAATAATGTTTCAGATAGTCAGAAAAATCATTCACTAGTCACATCTAGTCTGTAATATAATAATTATGTAATATGTATTTATTTTCTATTTCCAAATGTCTTTTTGCTAGTGTTTAAATTTCATATTAATCATTAAAACTACTGTTTTAATCAATTTAAAATCCATAAAAATTATTACTACTAGAGAAAATGATTATATTTATCTATTTCCCAAGGTATGTTAACTCTTTCATGCTAATGATATACATAAAAAATGTATTTCTCTCATAAACTTGGTAAGATAAAAATGTGACCTAATTGTGTATCACAAAATAATCTTACGTTGCTGTAAATTTTAACTGCCTGTCTGGGGACAATGGAGAGAAATTCAATTACTTGCAATAGCATTAAACTCTTATAATAAGAAAAAATGCATAATCAGTTTGTGGTTCATGGTTTCTCAAATTATAACTTAATAAATGAATGTACTTTATCAGGTTTCTCATGGAGACCCACACTCCACAAGGTCACGGAGGCAGGCATGGTCTCTGGGTAGCATCTCATTTACTAAGAAGTTTAACCACCTGATCATAAAGTCATAAAGTTGATCTCTGGGGAAAGTGAATCATTTAGTTTCTCAGTACATAGAAAAGAAAGGGAACACTTGGCTTCTCTCTAGGATTTGATCTGTATCTTATTTCTCCTCCCATTGGTTTGAGGTAGCAACTTGCTGGAAAACAGGAGCTTAAAAAAGGGCAGTCATATTGAACTAGGTCAGTGTACTAAATGAATAGGAGACAAAAATGAGGCCGGAACTTTCACTTCCTGTGAAAAGAGAAAGCTGCACAGTAAAAAGGTACAAATGTCTCCAAACATGTCGTCTTTTATGTTGGCCATTTACACTCTACTTTTCCTGCCTTCTCGGGCCAAGAACTCTCTGCCCTCCTTAAAGTCTAGATTACATAGAGAAAATAGCAAAGCCAGGAAATATCTCCCCAGAAAGAAAAAAGGTCTTTCAGGCTCTATGATCATGTCTGTGTAACAATGAACAGTTCATCAGTTTCAATCACGAGAAGGACAGATTTTGATTACGGGGCAAGCCCTGCTAGGAACAGTACCAATGGCACCAACTCTGACAGCTACACTGAGTGTCTACTCTGTCCCCGGCACCTAGCTAAGTTCCTTCCCTCCATTATCTCACTTCATCTCTCACCAGTCCAACAGTGAAAATTGTGTAATTTCTCTTCGAAGTTGAATATCCAGAGTGCATACACAACTTTCTAATAACGTAGCTGGTATTTCGCAGAGTCCACTGGGCCCAGGGCTGCATACTTATACCACTGGGCTAGACTGTCTCTTAAGTCGTCACTATTAAATCCATTAATCACATGGGACACAAAAATGATTACTTGTATATTGCCATGACCATCTGCTAATTGTTTTTTCCAATTTAAAACACACACACACACACACAACTTTGTGTACTAATTTTGTTTGATTAATCTTCATTGTACCCTTTTGATAGGTCCGCTAAGAATAACAGTATAATTTTCCCATGTGTTTAAAAGTACATTGTATTTGTGGTAGCTACTTTTATGCTGTTTAAAGAAATGCTTCCAAATCAGTCCTTTCACATTGCCTTTTCCCATTTTCCAAATCAGCTCACCTCTGTGTATGCCCTTATAACCGTGTCATTAGCTATAATAATGATTGATCTATCCTCCTTCCAGCCTTTAGCCATCTGTGCAAGCAAAACTTTCAAGCCAGACATTTTAAGCCTTCCACATATACTGGAGCTCTGTTCAATAGATCTTTCATAAATCCCCAGCCCCCTGCCCCAGAGAGTAAGAAAAGTCAGGTCATGAGCAGGAAGTAATAGAGACAAGGCAGTTTCTGAGCTGAAACTCAGACTCAGAGCTGGTTTATTGTTGTCATGACTACGAGTTCCACATGCCTAAAGTCACTGGTTTCTGAAAAGAATGATGCAGTGTCTAGCCTTACAGCTGGACATATAAACCAAATTAGTCTGCCATGCCTCTACCTGTTTTGTGGTTATTAGTGAAAAGAGCAATATATCACACAATCAGTCATGCAACAGTTAAGCTCTGCACAGTTTTCTCAGATCTGTAACTCATTTTTGTAAGCTACCCAGAATAATAACTTAAAACCTTGGGGTTGAGGGGGTAGGTGGTGAGGGGAGGAATCAAACCAGTTTTGATAGATATTTTAAATTCTTGAATCAAAGATAAACCAGAAAGCAATTATAATGTTTTTACAAATTAATACTACCCTAGTTTTACATCACACCAATAGTAAGAGGGTTTCACAAATTCTTGGGGAAAAAAAAAAATCTCAAAACTTTATTGATTTGCAAAAGATTTTTTTTTTTAATGAAGAGGGTTTTTCAGGAAGGAGAAGCCTGGTCTGACTGCTCCAGATGTGAAACGAGAGCCTTGAGAGCTGAATTCTATTCCTTGCTCTCCAAGTGATTAATTGGATGACCTAGGGGAAGTAATTTAACCCAGCCGTGTAAAAAGAAAATATGCACTTACCCACCAGATCAGGGTGTCTAAGTTGAATCCACACCTGTGCCTTTGAATCTCTGCTTCCCTGAAGAAGCTATTAAGACCCTCTCTTTTGTTCATATCCTTCCCCTCAGTCTACCCGCACTTGTCTCCACTGCCGGCTTTACACTCTTTGAGTCTTATCACATCCATAAATAATTTGGATTCCCTACCTCCTTCCTCCACCTGGTTCTGTTATATCTCTAGCATCTACTGAAAGAAAGTTCAAAACTAAGTCTGGCTTCGGCACATCCCTCTCCCTACCCAAACCACTTGGGGCTCCTTTTTCAGGCACTTGGTATTTTCATGCTGTCCACACAGCTGTTTGAGGTTTCACTCCATAGTACCCAACTTGAGTTTGTCTTCCCTAAGCAGGTATCTGTGGCCTAAACCTTCCCTGCATCTTCTCTCCTTCTTCCTGTCAAGATTTACACATCTCCTGCGCATTGGGTAGAAACTACCACTCCGATGCTTCATAGAAAGGGTCACATGAAATGGGGGGAAATAAGTGGGGGGGATTAGCCCATACATGGAATAATCCCATATTGATAACGAATTTAATATGTTAATCTGTAACCCTACCCTTTCCAGATAATATATTCACACTTTAAAAGGAAAATTCAGCTTATTTTATTTTTTAAAGACTTTATTTATTTATTTTTAGAGAGAGGGGAAGGGAGGGAGAAAGACAGGGAGAGAAGCATTAACGTGTGAGAGAAACATTGATCAGTTGCCTCTGGCACACCCCCAACCTGGGACCTGGCCCCAACCCAGACATGTGCCCTGACCCAAAATCGAACCTGCTGCCTCTCGATTTGCGGGACGAAGCCCATCCAGCCGAGCCACACCAGTCAGAGCAAGTTCAGCTTATTTTTAAAAAATTAGTTTAATGATAGAAATTGCAGGGACTGTGGCAGCCAGGGAGAGAGACATTTTTGAGCCCAGGAGGTCTCTTAGAAAGTTAGATTGGGTCAGGTCTGGAAGTATTTGAATCCAGGTGTAGCAGAATTATTTGCAACTGAGACACATGCAGGATGAAAGATAATTAAATGCACTGTGCAATGGCATGGGTTCAGCTAAAATATGAGTCAAACCATATCTCATGATATAAGCCACAAAGAGTCTAATATATTAGGTACCTGCTCTTTGGATGGCGGGCACAGCATGGAATGTGAAATCTTTTGAAGATCCCTGTGTATTGTTAATCATGTTAGCGTGCAGCACATTTTGCTAGAATTATTTTCATATAAAAAAAGCTTTTCTTTAAGATACACAATGACTGTGTGATTTAAATTTGTGTTATTTTTTTCACCAAGTACTAAGACACAAGTTTAATTTAAACAATCCTATGATATCTGCAGGCAACTGCAGCACGTGTCAGGTTTTTGATGGTTCTATAGGGCTTTAATGGGTTATAGAAATTTGAGATTATATTTGTTCTAGCAGCATGGCTTCTACAAACAAAGATAAAGATTTTGAAAAGTGTGCATGAAGTTACTGGTGTACAGACTTGGAGTACATATTGTGTGATTCTACACCTTAATGTGAATATGCACTTGTGAAAATATATGCATGTGATATAAAAATATAAGTACATTTTCTTTTAAAGTCCTTGATAACTAACTAATCACTTAATAATAAAGATATCGTATATAGAGCATGCATTGGTACATAAAGGAGAATTATAATTAATAATGTTTCTTAGTGCAATAATATTTATTCTTAACATTAATTATCTTAATGATGGGCTTAAATGTTTTTGTCAGACATATGGGTCCAAGAGGCAGCTGGAAGTGGGAAGCATAATTGTAAGGAAGCATCCCCATAAGCTTATGAGTGGGAATATTTTGTTCTCGACTTTCATTTATTGAAAGAAACAACAAGAACTCAAACATTTGGAAAGGCCCTGAATAAATAAAATTAGTAAGCCTATAGCACCTGCTTTCTTCAGGGCTGGACTATTGTGTTATCTCACTAACAGTTCATTCATAGTATTAAGTAGTCCAACTGTGTCCCACAGTCTGTTACATGAATTCTTTACCCTAATCTCCTACTTGCCAGTACAGACCATCTATCTCAAGGGGCCTTACACAGAAGGGTATGAGTAACTCGAGAACTTAAAAGTAACTGTTGGAGAGGTCAGCAAGGAATAAGACTACCTGCAGCTGTGGGGCTGATATAGCCTGTCCAGAAAATTAAACCACCTTCATTTCCCCAGGGTTCATCTTCGGTCAGTCTCACAAGGTGCTCGGAAAGATATGACAATGGTCAGATTTTTTTAAATGATTTTTAGGCTAAATTAAATTTCTATGGATAAATGAGAATAACACTTATTTTATCACCATTTTCAGCATCCACATACCATCCACATCAGCATCGCTAGAGGTGTAATGGGCTGCTAGGACTCTGTGGTTGTGCAAACGTTGAGAAGCTGTGACACTGTGGGTTCCTTCCAAGAACTAAATCATTAGGACTACAGTCCTTCCAGACCTTTCCCCTTATATCAAAGGGTATATAAGTAGGTGGGGTGGTCTGCATTATATTCCACAAGTTTCCATTTCCTGTTTTCCCACATGATCTCACTTCCTCGCTATGAGGCCCATCTGTGAGGTATACCCGTAGTAGGAAGCCTGCCAATACTCAGAATACTCAGCAATGTGTGGAATATAAGCAAGTCACTATCAACAGCTAATTCACATACCTCAGCAAAATGCTTTTCTCTTTTCTACTTTGGCCAATGAATTCTCCTTTCTAATGCCCTGTGCATCTAGGAGAGCAGAAAGAAACATGTTTTACACAGCAGATTTAGCCTTTATGCAAATTTCTTGTCTTTACAGAGAAATCATGACCTCATTGTTATTGTTGCTGTTGGTAGGTGGTTTCTCTTAGCTCCTTTCCCTTTAGGTCACAGACAGAGTATCAAAGAGAATGGGGCCAGAAACTTTAAGCACTACCTCAAGGAATCCAACTGTCCTTCACCTACATGTCCCATACTCTAAATCAAGCTACTGCTCTCCAACTCTCTCTCTGGTTAAAAACGGAAAGTCATTCCCCAACAGCTGAAGGATCTAACTCTCCTAGTGCCCCGCCAGACAAAGCCAGTCATTTGTTTATCCTGTCAAAATCTACCAGCCCCAAGATATGTGATAAAAGCTTAAACTGCAGTTTAGACCCTAATTTGGAAGCCTAATATGACAGGAAGGATTAATTGTAGTGAGGTGGAATGGAAAGAATAACTAAGAGTCAGAAAACCTGGGCGTCCTCTGCCAATTCTGTCCACAACTCTATATTAAAGCCAATTCACCTATTTCTGTTTCTTAATCCAAAATTGAGACTTTTCTCCAAAACCTCCAAAATATTTTGAATCAGATAAATTGTTTAGAAAATGAAGATAAATAAAAATTCCCTAGCTACCTCAGAGGATTTATGGGAGTATTAGATGTATTAGCTGTGTAATAAAAGTTATTGTACCTCTCAGATCATAAATTTGGGAAATAAAAGAGAAAGAAGGAGAGAGAGAGAGAAAGATGAAAGAAAGAAAGAAAGAAAGAAAGAAAGAAAGAAAGAAAGAAAGAAAGAAAGAAAGAAAGAAAAAGAAAAAGAAAAAGAAAGAAAGAAAAAGAGAGAGAAAGAAAGGAAGGGAGGGAGGGAGGAAGGGAGGTGTGAAGGAAGGAAGGAGAGAAGGAAGGAGAGAATGGAACTACACTACATGTTGGCTAAGGTTTCTTCCTAATCTACAATTCTGTAATTCAATTAGAGTAATAAATCTGTAAGTGCTTTGACATTTATACCAATATTACTATAAATAGGCATAGCATGTTTATTTTGAATTGATTAAATGTCTCAGAAATCATCAATGTGAGTATAAAACCAAATTTTCATCTTCTAAGATATATTTTTAAAAAATACTCTGGGATTCCCTATTTGGAACATGGTCATTTCTATTGTGGAGGAATGGGAACTGGATATAAATTTTTCAAATTTTAATAATCCTGTTATTTTCACCAAAAAAAATGCCCCTAGCCATTTAATATTTATGGAACACTTTACATTTTCAAGACTCTTACAGGTATTGATTAGATATTCTTCACATAAACCTTAGGAGCATTTTGCTGAGGAATTTAGCATCTATGTTCAGCAGGAATATTGACCTATATATATTTTTTTCTTTGTAGAAAGAAAGTTCTGATTTTGGAATTAGGATAATACTGACTTTGTAAAATGAGCTTGGGAGTCTTTTCTCCTCTTGAATTTTCTGGAATAGTTTGAGGATAGGTATTAGTTCTTTCAATGTTTGGTAAAATTCAGCTGTGAAGCCATCAGTCCAGGGCTACTGTTTTTCAGTTTTTCTTTGTTTGTTTGTTTCTTGGTTTGTTTTAAATAATGCCTCAGGTTCATTAGTTGTAACCTGTCTATTCAGATTTTCTGTTTCTTCCTTATTCACTTTTGGAAGATTGCATGTTTCGAGGAAGGTATCCACTTCTTCCAGATTGTCCAATTTGTTGACATGCAGTTATTGATAATATTTTCTTACAGTTCTTTTTATTTCTTTGTGGTCAGTTGTTACTTCTCTTTCATTTCTGATTTTATTTATTTGGGTTCTCTCTCTCTTTTTTCGGGGAGGGGGGATGAGTCTGATTCAAGGTTTGACAATCTTGTGTATCTTTTTAAAGATCTTTTGTATTATTTTAGATGCAATTTTATTTATTTCTTCTCTGATCTTTATTATTTCCTTCCTTCTACTCACTTTGGGCTTTGTTTTTCTTTTCCAAATTCCTTTAAGTGTAATGTTAGATTGTTTATTTGAGATTTTTCTTGTTTCTTGAGTTAAGCCTGTAATGCTATGAATATCCCTCATAACTGACAGTGACCAAAGGGGAGGAGTGAGTGGGATAACAGGGGAAAAGGAGGGGAAGGGTCATCAAGGAACATGCATAAAGAATCAATTGACAAAGCCAAATGGGGGAAGGTTTGAGGGTGGGAGGTGAGGATGGGTGGGGTTGGGGAAAGTAGTGGTGGGTAAATGTAGACCAAAAGAAAAAAGAAAAAAAAAATAGGTGGGGGAGGCTAAGAATAGTATAGGAAATTGAGAAGCCAAAGAACTGTCATGTACAACCCATAAACATGAACTAAGAGGTGTGGGGATGATGGGATGTGGTGCAGGGCGGAGGGGATAAAGGGGAGAAAAAAATAGGACAACTGTAATAGCATAAACAATAAAATGCACCCCCAAAAAAAACTACAAAGAAAAAGAAAAAAAAAGAAATGCAACTATGAAACTTTTCTTCCACACTGGTGTGTAGTTACAGAATAGCCATGGGGATGTAAAGTACAGTATAGGAAATGGAGTAGCCAAGGAACTTATACGCATGAGCCATGGACATGAACAATGGTGGGGGGACTGCCTGAGGGAGTGGAAGGTGCTGGGTGGAGGGGGGTAAAGGGGGAAAAATTGGGACAACTATAATAGCATAAACAATAAAATATTAAATAAATGAATCTTTTATTCAGAAATAAATAAATTTTAAAAATAAAAAAAGGCTGCTTTCGCTATGTCCCATAGATTTGTTGGTTGTTGTATTCTCATTTTCATTTGTTTCAAGGTATCTTTTGATTTCTTCTTTGATCTCATGGTTAACCTGTTCTTTACTTAGTAACATGTCAGTTAGCCTTCATGTCATTGTGTGTCTTTTAGGGTTTTTTTGATTTGTAGTTTCATACTATTATGGTCAAAGAAGATATTTTGTATGATTTCTGTCATCTTAACTTTTTTGAGACTTATTTTGTATCCTAACATGTGGTCTATCCAGAAAATATTTCATGTGCACTTGAAAAGAATGTATATTCTGCTGCTTTGAGGTGAAATGCTCTGAAAATATCAATGAAATCCATCTGATCTAGTGTGTCATTTAAAACCACTATTTCCCTGTTGATTTTCTGTCTGGAAGCTCTATTCATTGATGTCAATGGAATGTTAAAATACCATACTATTACTGTGTAACTGTTGGTCTCTTTCTTTACGTCCATCAAGATTTGTTTTATATGCCCTGACTGGTGTGGTTCAGTGGATTGAGTGTTGGCCTGCTAACAGAAAGGTCACTGGTTCAATTCCTGGTCAGGGCACATGCCTGGGTTGTAGGCCACGTTTCCAGTTTGGGCTATACAAGAGGCAACCAATTGATGTAACTCTCACACATCGATGTTTTTCTCCCTCTTTTTCTCCCTTCCTTTCCTTCTCCCTAAAAATAAATAAATAAAATCTTTAAAAAAAAAAGGTTTGCCTTATATGTTTAGGTGCTCCTATGTTGGGTGCATAAATATTTACAAGGATTATATCCTCTTTTTGGACTGCTACCTTTCTTATTATGTAGTGTCTTTCTTTGTCTCTTACTCTAGCCTTTGTTCTGAAGAATATTCTGTCAAATAGAAGTATTGCTACCCCAGCTTTTTTTTCCACTCCCAT